>JAWDHC010000154.1:0-67469 GCA_036172615.1 Curvularia verruculosa | reverse complement strand
TTTTATATAAATCTTTTTAATATATCTGATATTACGTAAGATATTTGCGGTTTTGGGTTCCCGAGGTGGAGACCCATTTGCCAGCCTAATAGCAAGCGTGGGCGGGCAACCCGTGTAGGCGAGCAACCCGTGGGGTACGTTATAATAAGGCTAGATATAATCTGTAAACGTATAAATAAGTAGTAGAAGTAGTCTCATAATAATATCCTATATTATATTGCACTATATAGTGCTAAAGTAGGCTATTTTAGGCTATAGAGGGGGGGGGTTTGGTGAGAGCAACAGCTGTCAGACCTTGGTCCAGTCGGATATGATATATACTGCTCCATGCAGAGAATTAGCAGAACGCTGATTACTCGCACCTTTTTGGTTGTTGTGGTTCAGTGGCATGGAGCTGAGCTTCTAACAACAGCTAGCGTGGGCCACTCGCCCGTGTGGGTCACTCGCCCGTGGGGTACGTCATATATATATAGCATCTCTATATGACTAAATCTGATTTTAGCTAATAGCTAAGATAGCCAGCTGTATATCAGCTTCACGGGAAACGTTTTGGGCTTGATTTGGTAGAGACATTGTTGATTAAAGTACAAGAGGTGCGCAAAGTTGGTGCGGTGGCCCGCTCGCTTGTAAAACACGTTAGTTAATACCTTTCATTTCTGATGATAGTATAGAAATAGCCTATATAGAAGGTTATTGAGCGTTGCAACCGAATTTCACACTTGAGATATAGAGTGACACAAGTAGTAGGATAAAGGAATCACCACCTTTGGTACTAACCTCAAGCCTTATATCACCTCTACTCAAGATTCATACCTTCAATTACATGGACCTAAAGGCCAGTCTTCGGGACTTCACCGGAGACCTCTTGGGCCAGCAGCGCCTGTCGCACGTGTAGTGTATATCATCTCATTCGACTCCTGACACGCCCATTCAAGACTCGTGTCAATGCTATTACCTTCTTGTGCCCATCTCCCAGAATGTCTGACACTAAAGGAACATTTGAAAGATAGAGCTATAGTTAAGATCATGCTTAAGTCCAAGTAAGTGAAGAAGAAAAGGAGATCAAAGAAGAGGACATCTAATGCCATGACTCAGGACATAGCCGCATTCGATTGGTCATTTTGAACTAACAATTTGAGACCGAAGTCATGTTACATCCAGTTGTTTTGTTTTGTCTCAATCAATACTTGTAACCTTATACGATGGGGATTTCTAACGAATCCAACGGACTACTGCTTCGACTGTATCGCTTTAACCATAACCTATACTGGGTCGGTATAGCCCAATTGCATGTTTATCTAAGTACGAAGGCCAATTTTTGGTTTAATCGGTTCATAGGTAGGCTCAAAACGTCATATCTAATAGTTTCGGAATTCTAGAAGAAGATACAAAAGGGTTCCCAAATACTATGTAATCTGGATGAGTATAGTCTATGAATGGCTGTACTATGATTTTAAATACTTGAAAGAGAAAGCTAAAGATTGTAAACAGATGCATACCTCAGCCGGAAAGCTCGAAAGGACCTGACTGTTCATGATACATCTCCCTCCTCTTTATATTTCTTTCCAGAATTAACAGAGTGTCTTGATACCCCGAGGATTGAGCAAGATCATAAGGCGTTTGACCTTTTGCGTCTCCTTGCAAAGGATTTGCACCATGTTCACACAAAAACTCAGTGAAAGCTGTGCGAAGCCCCAAATCCCACTTGTAGGAGCCCGTCCAAAACCCGACGGCCTGGTGAAGTATCGTTGTACCGTCTGGCCCCAAGGGAGAATTGATATCCCAGCTCTGCTTGTGTAGTATTTTCAATATCGCAATCATCCGACTTTGGACGAACAGGCTAGAATCTTTCTGCGAGTCTGCCAGGGTTTTCATCAACCAGGCCCGACTCATCACTTGCCTTGCTAAGGTTGACCATGAATCAGGCTCCGATGGTTTGGCCCCTTGCGAAATCAAGAACTCTACCATTTCCACTTGCCGAGCTCCGATGGCCATTTTGAGTGGAGAGAGACTAGTAGAGTATCCATACGGAACAGCATTGATGTCGAAATCAGCAGCCAATAGACGTCGTGCCATGTCAACCTCGCCGAATAACGCGGCAAAGTGAAGTGCTGTCAAACGTTCAGGACAAACATGCTTCTTCATTTTCGGTTTCCAGAAGCTCTTTTTCCGATGGAGTAGGCTGACCAAGGCGACATGGTCGCCGTCACAGACGGCTTCCTCGATCGAGGTTCGGGGTTGACATCCAATGTTGCCCAAGATATCTTTGCGTGAAAGGGGCTCTCCTTTGGGTGTTGCACTCACATTTGAGAATTTAGTCACCTGCGGCGAAATGAGCGTATGTGCTGCAACATGATCAGGGCGATCATTGAAATTCTCATGGCTTGTGTGTTTATACTCTGGTGCCCCCGTTTGGGGTGACTGAGAACTCCATATGTTGGACCAGACTGGTGCTCCAAAGGTGGAGAAAACAGGGCTGTAAGGACGGTTGTTCAATTCAAAGTCTTCGGAAGTCTCTGCAGTTGTTGTCGTGTTCTCCTTTGTTGTAATTCCAAGACCTGTATGCTCGTCGGTCGATTGTGGTGTTAACAACGCTGAGTATTCCAGATGCTGTACCTTGCTACCAAGAGACTCTTCGACCTTTTGTATAGCGCTTTCCCTACAGCCTTCGGGAATCAGTGCCAAGAATGATTTTGCACGAACGCGGTTGTTGAGCAAAACGTAGATGTGGGCCATAAGCGCCGTTGATTCGAAGCAGGCGTTGTTTTGTTTGCTGAGTAGTTGCCGTCGAGCCTGCAATGCATTTTCGCAGTCAATTCGTGCTTGCTCTAACCGGCCTGTGCGAATGTAAAGTTGCGATAGTAGGTGTGTCGCATTGGATTGAAGGATACGCTGCTCGTTGGAGTCTGCTTTTTGATTGATAAAATTCACTAGGGCTATCTCTGCATCGGCCGACAACTGTGTCTGGAATGCACAGATGGCAAGTCTGTAATTCAAAACGAAAATGTCGCAGAATGCACGTTGTCGATTTGAAAGCTCTTGCAACAACTGAAGAGCCTCTTGGAACAGGGTATTGGCCTCTCCCCAATGCTGTGACTCGAATGCTTGACACCCCGAATCTAGAGCCGCTTTTGCGAGATCTGTTTTCAGATCATCTTCACTGAAGTCGTTTGCTGTGTGACCAGACATGGTAGTAACATTTTGATCAAGGTCGTCTTGTCGTATGCTATCGAGAATCTGGAGCCATTGTGTAACCTCCGATTTGCTATTTGTTAAAGAATAGCCTCCAGTATAGGATGTGAGGGAATATGTGATTTGACGCATCGTTGTAATCTCCGCAGGATTCGGCGCAAGCTGTTTGCAAGGAAGACTCCGACAGTTCGAGAGAATTGGTGGGTCAAGATGAGCAGTCTGCCTTGTCAGCGATACTCAGCCTTAGCAAACACGTGATTCTCATGCTATGCCTCGCAGCACACCACAAGACAATGCATGCATGAACTAGTATGCCCGAAGGCTTGAACATTTGGTAATGAAGTGCGCCCTCTTCGTTGGCAGCGATCAGGTATGTGAAAGTTTATTTCAACGAGCGAGTTTACCATCTCCATCAAAGACTTGGAGTTGGTTTTGATATCTAGCCAACTCTCTTTTGTGCATCTCAGCTCTTTTCAGTACAACATCTGATGGCACTGTGATGCTTGTGGAAAGCTGAAGCTAGAGAGTAGGTGGGAAACGAATTCAGCGCCCCACAATTTCTCTGCTGTCGGCCCCAAATTTACTATACTTCCGCTGACTGGCACACACTGGTATGTTGGTATGACGTTACTTGGACCATAAAACTGCATGTATGAACGCGTAATGGTACGAGAAGGCGTTCATACATGCAATTAAGACGCCAGATACATTGTCAGCTGATAGCTTGTCAGAAGGAATTTTCAAGGCCCACAGAGGCGTACCAGAAGATCTATGGTAGTACATTCTATTCTAAATCCTAGACTGAGTGAGCTGAAGAGTTACCTCATAGGTAATCTAGTGTTGATTGGCTCACCATGCATGCAACTTGCATGAACTCGTATGACAGGTGAAACTAGGTGATACAGCGCTGCCACAATCTCGCATTTGTTGGAAATGGTGTGGCTGAGTCTTAAAATGAAGCTGAACTGTTTGCACATGTGGGGGATAGCTAGGGGCCTGTTTGGTTCCCAGCTCCAGTTCAGCTTGGTTAGCGCTGTTAGTAGTGCTCTAGTCTCTGACTATGGTCCTTGACAGCTCCTTGAGTACTGGTAACGATTTTGTAAGCACAGGCAAAATTCAAATTCTTTCTCAAGAGCTGAAACAAATCTCTGATCATGTATGCAGCTGAAACTAATCTGGACTGAACTTCCACTTGAACATTAATAAGCTCTTCGTCGCTGTAGTTCGAGAGCCCTATATTTGTGACTTTTGTCTTAGCCCAACTAAGCTGAGTTGAAACTGGGGCGCCACCTAACAAGCTCGAGGTGTCCGTAGGTTTCTTTGCTTAGCCTATTCCCTTGTCTTATAACCTTGTTAAGATTTGGTTCACTTACATGCTCGAAATTCGAACTCTACCTCCAAACCACATCATACTCACACATACGTCATAGACCAAGATGAACATCAAAAATCAGCCATTTTCAACAGAAACGGATTCCTTCGTGTTTGATCATGAGGCCGGAAGACCCGCGGGATGGGAGTACAAACGACTGAAGATTGGACCGATCAGCCTCCCCTGGTTTGCTTCGCCCGAAGCGCAGTTGATCTTGGTCTCGTTTGTGTGCTTCCTATGTCCTGGTAAGACGTATAAAATCTTGTTAAATGACAGGCCGCTGATTTTCATAGGCATGTTCAATGCTCTTAACGGCCTCGGAGGAGCAGGACAGCTCGAAAAAAATGTTGAAGCAAGTGATGCTTCCAATTGTGCCCTGTACGCGACCTTTGCTGTTGTCGGGTTCTTTGCTGGTACTATTGTCAATACTCTGGGTGTCCGCGTTACTTTGTGCTTTGGTGGCCTAGGTTATAGTGTTTATGTGAGCTCGTACTTATGCTTTAACTACACTTCGAACTTTAGCTACGTAGTCTTTGCTGGGGTGTTTCTGGGATGTTGTGCAGGCATTTTGTGGTCTGCTCAGGGTACGATAATGATGTCGTATCCCACTGAGAGACAAAAGGGCCGTTACATCTCCTGGTTCTGGATAATTTTCAACATGGGTGCGGTGATCGGGAGTGTAGTGAGTAACTTCATTTCTCACGGAGGGCGGCTGGATTGTAGATGCAACACACTTGCCAACACTTCAGACTGCTAACGTCAGTGCTAGGTTACGCTTGGCTTGAATATCAACAACAGTGAGCTCGAAACTTCAAAATCGATCAGTAACTCTACCTATATCGGCTTCTTGATTCTCACACTCCTCGGCGCTGTTATGTCTTGGACGTTAGTCGATGCCAAACATGTCGTGCGTCGCGACGGGTCTAGAATTATCTTGATGAAGCATCCCACGTGGAAAACTGAGATTCTCGGCCTCTGGGAAACACTTCGAACCGACTTCTATATCATACTTCTTTTTCCGATGTTCTTCTCCTCTAACTGGTTCTACACATATCAGTTTCAGGACGTGAACCTTGCGAAGTTCAACGTGCGCACTCGAGCCTTGAACAACACTCTCTACTGGTTAGCTCAGATGTTTGGAGCTCTCATTTTCGGACATGCTTTGGATTTCCCTAATATCCGAAGAACAACTCGAGCAAAGATTGCTTGGGGGATAATCTTCACCCTGACTTTCGCTGTCTGGGGTGGAGGATATGTCTTCCAGAGGGGCTACAATCGACATGACGTGAATAATAATACCCCAGCAGGTACTAAATACGACTGGACTTCCTCGACTTATATAGGACCAATGGTTCTCTACATAGTTTATGGGTTCTACGACGCTGCATTCCAGACTTGTGTATATTGGTAAGCCTCCTTCAACCACAAGTTTAGCCCATTCACTGACTAGCTGAAGGTTTATGGGTGCTATTACCAACAATTCCCGCAAGCTTGCCAATTTTGCAGGCTTTTACAAAGGAATTCAGTCCGCAGCTGCAGCTATTAGTTGGCGGTTGAACGGAATGAAGGTCCCGTATATGAATTTATTTGCGTCATGCTGGATCCTGCTCGCGGGCAGTCTGCTCGTTGCGCTCCCGGTCATGATTTGGAAGATCAAGGACACAGTACCCGTCGAGGAAGACCTCAAATTTACAGATGAGATCTTAGAGGACATTATGGGGCATTTGAATAGTGCTACAAGTAACCAGAAGGAAGCTTTCTTGGACGCAGGTCGCACATCCAGAGACAATCGGGCACACACGTCAAAAAGCAACAATCACGATGGTGCAGCAATCACGTGACTCAGCTTCCTGCTTAGACAGGACCATGCTAAAATAGGGATGCTAGCAGTGGAAAGGATGTCCATGGTCTCTCTTACATGCCACCGAATGATGCTTCCAAACAAGGCCAGGGAGGACCAGACCAAACATAGTCGGTATAAAAGACAGACGCATTTTATTATCACACTCGTTGCGTTTGACTGAAACTGTACTTTTTCACCAACACTTTCCTCTGTAAGAGATTTACTCTTTAGTTGAACTCTGTTAATAAACTCCTACAACTCTACTCCACTAGCACCGCCAATACAGCTACCCAACGTGCTCACACAAGCTCATTTGCCCTAACCTGGACCAAGACTAGAGAAGTGTAGCACTCCCCCTTGGAACAGGCACGTTGCGAACATCCAAGATGGCTAGCGATTTCAGAAGTCCCATCACTATCCTTCTCTCTAGGCCAAAGTATAAACTTATCGCGCTTGAAATATTTCACTTTTGCACTTTTGAAAACGCAAAACTTCCATGCTAAGAGACCCTCTATCGATGGAGTTATGTGATATTGAAGAGGGCAGAGATTTAATTTCAAAAATGTGGTGACAAACTTTTGACTTGATTGACATTGTAAAATGAGGGCTGCGTAGTGGTGGCAGTAGCCAGCGACATGACGAACCTGAGCGACCAGCCGATCAAGAGCATTCATTGTGCAAATGTACACGGTGCTGCGTGACAGGGCCTTTTTCTGCATGAGCTCGACAGGTAGGCAGCGGTGCATGCAAAGGTGCAAAGCTCGTGAAACCTCCCACCCGATTTAGTGTCTTTTTGGCTGCGAGCTCAGTTCAGTTCAGTACTAGTAGCTAGTACAAGTCGAGCAACTCTATCATAGAAATATACCAAATGGGCCGACTAAGAAATTTCTGGTCGGTGCAACTTCGGCCCGTTCTACAGGTGTACGTACATAATCGACAGCGACAGGCTACCACTCCTTTCACCACGTGGTCGTCGATCTAGTAACAACAAAGTCATGTAGAAATACGTAGTGATAGCCGGTGTCCGCAATGGCCCCCCAAGTGATAGTATGTTTTTCCTCTAATGCAGAAGTTGATGAAGCTCGCTAACATTCTGGTTCCAATCGCGGTTTTGTTTGCTCATTGACATCTCTCTATCTACAAAATAAAATACCGCCTTACTGAGCAATGGACGCAAAGATCTCCCATACTGACCGCTCTAGGCGAGAGTTGAAGGTACTCTCGTTAGGCATGACCTGCACTGGTGAGTTCTTCACTCTGTGTCCTATTGCCCGCGGCCATCGAAAGGCTAATATCAAGAAACTTGTAAAACAGGCTCAGCCTCAATCACCCAAGCGCTTAAAATTCTAGGTTACCAAGGCGTACATCATGGAATTCAGGCTCTCAGCTCGCCTCTTGAGTAGCAACTTTTCAATAAAGCTTGCGATGCCTTCTATCCTGTACTTCTTAGCTATACAGGTGCACCCTTTACGCGTGCAGACTGGGATGATCTCTTTGGGCCACATGAGGCAGTTACAGATATGGGCTCTTTCTTTGCCATGCAACTTATCGAGACGTACCCAGAGGCAAAAGTCATCCTGGTAGAACGTGATGTCGATGAGTGGTACGAGAGCATGGAAGAGGCCATTTTCAGCACTACGTGGGGACTGCGTGCAGATCTCATTATCAATATCTTTGGGCCTCTTTATGGGTTGAATGGTGGCAAGACAATCCGCAAGATCATGCTGGGATTTTATGGTGTCGGTAACGTGGATGATATGCGCCGGGTCGCCAAGGCTCGCTACAAGCAACACTATGCTGAAATCCGGGCTGTAGTTCCCAGAGAGCGTCTGCTCGAGTTTCTTATGGAGGATGGTTGGGAGCCGTTTTGTAAGTTCTTGGAGAAAAAGGTGCCTGAAGTCCCGTTTCCTGTGAAAACAGGAGAGCAGAACATGTGGCACGGGTGAGGCAGAAACAGAACGTGTTTTTTAAGCATGTTGCAGCAGCATTTTTGAAGAAAACCACCGCTTACGGCCTGGGTGTCGGGATCCTAGGCTTGGTTGTCTGGAGAAGCGGACCTTTGAACCAATGGCTAACAAGGTTGAGATCTCTCAAAAACGTATTGTCGGAGGCTTTGCGAGACTTTGTCACATTGATGTATGGAGATTTGAAGATACTCAGGCATTCCCAAAGTCCATCTAATAGATTCAGTAGTTAGTACGACATCAAACCTGTCGTCAAATACTTCTCCAATGATCGTGCATGCTTGGGCTTTTCCGCCATTCCTCTAGTAAGGTCCCTTTGTAAACAATTTACTTGAATGACTTGGGCACCTCTATTTGAGCGATTCGCTAAGGAACCATGCTACGCGACTCACCCAAACCGAAATTTTGCCATAAGAGATTGAACTAGTAACACTGAAGACATTTATGGGTGTATATCGATCAGATGTCTGGCTGTCGATTTTCAGCGCGATATTTTTTCCTTCTTTTTCAACAACCCTTGCATAAGGTTGATAATATTTTCACAAGTCAACAGAACAGTTACATGAGAATTATGTATTTGCTCCCGGAGAAGGCTGTGGATGATGACTTTGACTCGTAGAGTGAAGTGAGTTCTTACCGCCAGCATTTTTCGACAGTGATCTTGAAGCTTATGCAGAACATGTCGACTCATAATTCAAATCGTTTGCTCAAGAAGTAGACAGGGTTTGTATTTGACACAGATTACAAACCAGGATGGCTGGTAACGAGAACTGCCTTCCGAGGTCGCCATGTTTTCAACAATATTTGTAGTCAGGAATGCTCGATCCAATTATGTATGTAGATTGTGACAAAATTCGTTGTCATTACAGAAGTCTAGAAGAAAGACAAGAGCTATAGGAGGAAGCTACAGAATGGACCTTAGGGTTCACGTGCAATATATCATATCTACAGTCTGTAGCGAAATCTCCTGTTGGAAAAGTCTGTGGCATCTTCGATGACATCCATCTCTCCAGAAATGATACCGCCCTCATACTGCTGACGTTCCGCGTCTTCACGATCGCGCTGACAATTTCGCCATGCAAGAAGTGCTCGTATGGCGAATGCGAGGAAGCATTGAGATACAGAGCAGGCCAGGACAGTCTTAACACCGGTCTGGTACACTGGGGCTTCTCTGGCGAGGAATGCTTGAGGCCCTGGAGTTTCTTCATGTCAATATGCGCTCCAGCAAGTCAGTTGAGATATAATACTGACCGATGATGTTGCCAATGCAATATGCCAAGAACACGAACGCGGTGCCTGTCGTTCGTTTTGTGTAGCCAGCGACGTTAGATGCTGGAAACTGGAGTGCTATCACCAGTCCACCCACATATGAGCCAACCTTGATAGTATTAGCAATATTGTTCTAAGTGTAGCAAATTTTGGTGGGACTTACGAGATAGTATCCGGCTAGACAACCTGCCAGATTGGATCGGGGCAGCTGCCATATCAAAGTGGTGCCAATGATTGTTGGGCAAAGATATAACGCCATGATATAGGTGCGCGCATTGGGCAAACGAGACGCAAGATATGGTCCTGTGAAAACCCAAAAGACTTGCGCGAATCCCTGTGGAATACCATACAGCGTGGTACGAAGCGGATCACCGCCCGCTACATCCTTCACAATCAGCTTGCCAAAGTTCGCCATTCCACCGTTGATAATCTCGTTGAGAAGCACATATAGGAACAGCAGCCAAATCTGTGCGTCTGTTAAAGCCTCCCAAATCTGCCGTGGCTTGATCGTGCGATTGTAGACTCCTGTGCGGTTCTTCGCCGCGCGAGCAATTAACAACGCTTTTTCTTGCGTGGAGAAGTTCTTCGCAGACATGATATTATTCGGGAGTCTGAAGAAAAGCAACAAAGACCAGAGGACCGTCATGCCTCCGCAGATGAGATAAATAATCTTCCAGATGACGAAGCGCTTTGCATAGCCCACGCCGTAGAAGAGGATGCCTCCAATGGCGCTTCCCATGCCGTTGAAGCAGTAAAACATTCCTGCACGCGCCGGCTGTTGCTCACCCATGTACCACATGCTTACAATCTATCGGTCGAAAAGACACGCAATAAGTTAACAGAATATCCTGCTTTTCACGGTTTGTACGCATGCGGTCCACTCACCATCATAAAAGCTGGAGTGACAACGGACTCAAAGATACCGAGCATAAATCGCATAGCCGCAAAGCCTGCAAAGTCATTGGTGGCTGCAGTAGTCAACATAATGGAGCCCCAGCAAAAGCAGTACGTCGATACGACACGGGCGGTGGGAAAGCGCTGCGCAAGATATGCGGATGGCCACTCAGCGACCAAGTAGGCAAAGTAGAAAATGGATCCCAGCCATGAATATTGCGCACCCGTTATACCAGTTGTTTCGAATAGATCAAAGACGGCCGAGTAGCTGATGGCTTGCTTGTCGATAAACTGGAGGAAGTATGTGCCGCATAGGAGTGGTAACAGACGCAGGTCGACTTTCCGCGAGACGCTTTTATTTGCTGCTTCGTCTTTCAATAGCTCAGCGATGTATTCTGGTGTGATGTTATGCTGTCTCAGGAAGATGTTGGCTTCGTCGAGGTCTTCGACTTCACCTTCGTTCACTGTTCCTTGTTTGCTCAGCGAGTCACCATCGTTGATCTTGGTGCACTGTTGTTCTGTATCCTTTGACATGGTTTTTCTTTGCAAACTTTTTCCGAGCCAGTTGGTGGTATTTGCAGTAGAATAAGACAATGGGTATCGATCAAGTGTGATGTACCAGGCCGTACAAAACGAACATTGGTACAGGTAGTATGCAGGTTTAATTTCTTGAACACTTCTTCATGCTGCAGGGAGCTTAACTTGTATGAAATTGACCTCGCATCTGAGATTCTGAACGAAATATTGAATGATAAGGAACAACAAGATAACGATAATTGAAATTCTCCAATCTCAACGGAATCTTGGCCTAAGTGTAGTCCTATCGCATTATCATTCCTGTCTAGACGCCGTTGCAGCAGATGGACTATCAGTTTCCATAATCAACTGCAGTACTGCGGGGTACTACATGGATGAAGCATGGCTACGTTGCATGCGATGTCGTGGCGGCTGTGTGGGAGTGGCGTCAGTTCGGTAATCCGACCACTCGCGAGAACCAAGGCCTGTAAGGTTGGGATTACGGTTATATACACGAGGCTGAATAAAGCCATGGCTTCCCTTCCTGGCAGAACTTGGCGCTTCAATAGTGTTATCATTCCTGATCCACTCTGGAGGTGACGGTTGCATCTTAGAACTCCCGTTTCCGATCGGAAGCATTCGCCGGTACAATTATATCCGACGGCTATTGTTTACCGAAATATGAGAGAAATGCGCGTTTTTGATCTTTGGTATTGTTAGGGCTGCTCAGAACTGGTGAAATCTATGAAAAAAAATCATACAGACACATAGTGATTGAGTAAGAGGATGTTGTGCGATAGTGATAAACACAACCAGCAAGACAATTTCACCACATAGGAGTTGTTTTCTACCTATTCTAGAAATCCTCCAATCTCTATTGGAAGTTTCTATCTGGGATTTTTCATTTTTGACTTCTTAGAGAGATCCAAATCTACTGCTGCGAAAGTTCGACTTTCGACCACCAAAAGTCGCTCTCTTTGACCGCATAATCATCAGCAACCATCATAGCCAACTCTCCCACCTCGTCGCCTCCAATCAACTCAGTATTGTCTCTTCCAAATATCATGATTTTTGGATCCGCTCTATGATAACACGTCCATTCAGGTCTCTCAATGTCTTGACCCTGGAAACTATTTGGGTCGCCCGTACAGATAAAGCTCGTGACATATGCGTGGTAAATGCGTGATAGCTTATCTTGAGATTTTGCCTTTTCGCAAATCGCCTTGTCTCGAACTTCATAGAACAAGTTGTCGGCGTGGCGAGCTCCGTACACAATGTCTCTCTTCATTGCCCAATGGTAGAGGTAAACAGACGTGTACTGGCTAGCGAAGAAAGCTGTTTGACGTACCGGTGCTACATAAGCATACTGTGCATACGATGCTTCTATACGCTTGTACATGGGACCGACACCGTTTTTGAGCCTTGTTTCGCGGTAGATAGAATCAGGAACTACATCGGGATCTGGATACAATTGGCCGATGGTTTTGATATCCTCATTGCTCATTTGTGGTAGCAGTGTCTTCCAGAAATGCAGGAATTCTGATGAATTTGACATCTTCTTGTCCACGTACAAAGAGCCTTCGTTTCCTTGGAAACCAGTCATTATCGGGACTTTGTGCCATTTTCCACTTCGCCAGACATCGATGGGGCGGCCGCGAATGATCTCGTTATCAATCACAGGCTGGAAAGCCCAACGCAAACTCGGATTATATTTTTGAAAAACCTTGGTCTGGGCTTTGGTGATGGTGGAAGTAGGAACTTTGCGAAGGTGATCAAAAACCTCAGACTCGGGCAGCGATGACGGGCAGTCCACTTCTTTCAGGAAGTCTTGGAATTGCGTTTCATGGATTTCTGCATCTGGGTTCCGGACAGCTCGGGAAGTTGGGGCTCCGGACTCAAGAACGACTCGGTGGAATTTTGGTATTTTGCCATCTTCATAGTTGAGCAGGTGGTGACCAATCTGTGGGGGATAAATAACACAACCAACAGAGAGTACAATAGGTTACACCTACCGAGTGTGCGCCGGCGGAAAGACCTATGAGAGTGATGCAGTCTTTATTACCCCCAAAATATCCAATATTCTCCTCGACCCAGTCGAGCAAGCATATCTGATCTTTCAGCCCCAAGTTGAGCGCACCCTCTTTGGCGCTGAGTTTTGAAGGCAGAAAACCCAGAGCCCCAATGCGATATCCGAAGGAAACTGCGACAAATGGCTGATCCGACCATCCAACCATGGCCGCAGTGTCATGCATGGCGGCATTTCCGCGATTGAAAGCTCCAGCATGGAAGTAAACCGCAACCGGCAACGCTTCAGACTGGCCATCTCGCGCCTGGCGAAATACATTCACAGTTAGACAATCTTCGCTTTCTTCCAGTTCCGGTCCAATTGCAGCAAACTGTTTTGCAGGAGCTCTGGGACCAAACTTAGTCGCATCTATAATCTCTTGACTCTTTCCAAGCTTTTCTGGTGGCCGGAATCGGCGGTCGCCTATTGGTGGCAGAGCATAAGGAATCCCCCTGAAGGCCTCGACTGCATGGGGATATGTTTCCTGTGGTGTCGTGCCTACAACTATTCCTTGCGGAAGCTGGACCTTGGGCGACGACATTGAACTAGACGTTTGAGCGATTCTTACTACTTGGCCGATCAGAAAGTGCACGTAAGGCTGAAGTTGAGCTGTGCCTACCTGCCTTCAAATCTCAATAATGTTCTTCTTCACCAACATGAAAACACTTGTATTCAGTTGTTTGAGTACACGTCGAATGACTTTTTGATATCGGCGTTTGAAGTTATGCCGACAGCTCTAGCCGTCGTTGATGCCCTTGTCTTAATGCCTGCCATCAAACAGCCCCGCCCTTGCCCCACCCTCATTCTTATCTCTCCATCTTTCTATCTCCGTAATCGCTCGCAGTTATATACAGTAGTATCTTCTATGTATAAATTTCACCAGAGTTTCCCGACGGATTAGCATGATTGGCTCACGGTGAGATCCAAGATAGTTCGCGATCAGTATATGGTACGGTCTTCGGCAAAACGCCATGGTCTTATTACAGCAACGTTATACTTCCCGCAATCGCCTTATCATTTGAGTATGTGGGTACCAGTGGGGTTGTATTATATTGCTTCATCGTGCTTCATCAATAGTTGAAGATACCAATCATGAAATGCATTTCTATCCTATGGCACAATACACTTATTGAAGACCCATAAAGCCAACTACTGTGAATCAAGTTGAAGATATCCTCCTAAGTTTCACTGTTCACACATATCGCTCTTGTTGCCTAGATCGCGATTTGTCATGCCCACGGTCGCCTATGAGACGATCATCTGCATCATCATCTTCATTTCCTCTATTCCTCTTTCTCGTCGCTTCATACTTACCATGCACTGTTTCCATGTGCTCTTTCATCTTGTCCCTCCGTCCCTTGAAACTCCGGCCTTTCTTGCCGTCGGCGGGATTCTTTGATCTTTGGCATCCCTGTTCCGAACAAAAATACTCAATCACTCTCCTTCCATGCATGTTTGCGTAATGTCTCTTAAAATCTGCATGGCGATTGAAGGTTAAGGTTTCGTCGTTTCGACAGTCGTTGTGTAGACATGTAAATCGCCCGCTCAGAGTTACTTGACCAATAACAGAATCATCTTCGGCAGCTTCTTGAGATGATGAGTTATGTATAGGTGAAGTCGATCGTGAAGGTGTGACAGTAGACGAATCACTGGAAGAACGATAAGGCTCGATGCATGGAGAGACGTTTCTGGGGCTCGAAGGTAGAACTACAGGACTAGACATCATTTAGCGTAGATCAAAACTTGTTCAAGGGCTTCTAACGTACATTGATTGTCCACCACGTAGAGGATGGTAAGAGGATGCTGTCGATGACATCGCATCCGTTGACCAAGGGGAGAAAAGGCTTGTCGGTCTATTGCGAAGATGTTAGATTGGCTTTGGGTAATCGCTGACCAAAGAAGTGAATAGGTTCCGGACTGGTTCCATGACGGTAGTTCGGTCTGGGAAGGAGTTGCTTTTCAGGCGTTGAATTCGAATATGGCATGCACAGCGGCTATGCAAATCGATCCCGCATGTGCGAAAAAGAGGCTGACGAGTTTCAAAAAGGTCTGCAACGAGCGGTGGTGCTTTCAAACAACTTAAAACATCAAATACCCGCTTTTGGTGTGACAAGATGCCTTTCTCGATATCGTTGATACATATATCCTGGTACTTGGCGGAAGACGATTCACAGTTCAGGAGGTTGACGCATCGTTCCAAATCCTGGAGTGGGCAGAGCAACATCCTATAGAGCCATGCCAAGGGGATTGTCAAATATGACTCTGGATGAACGACGAGTATTAAATGCCCATCGTACCCAGCCAACGATATCGGTCGCATACAAGAAGAAACAGAAATCAAAAATCAAAGAAATCGTACCTTTGATGCAAGCTGGCTGAAGTTTTCGAGAGGAGTTCCAAACCATAATGTTCCGTGATATCCAAAGGGAGGCATGTATCCAAGGGGAAAAAAATTAAACAGGCCAACATTTGGAAACTTGAGATGAGTCGTTAAGGTAGGAGTGCTTCCGTCAGGGGAATCAAATTTTCGACAGACTTGGAAGACGGGGATAGAGGTGTTGCCACAGAACAAGAGAACTCAGTAGTGGTTGTCAAGGACCAACGGAAACTCTCGTCCTGCTATCTTTGCATCCAGTCGGCTCGGAAAAGTATGGCACAATAATTGATCCGTCTAATCTATAAATATACAGTCTGGCAGAGCGATCCAGGCCAATGATTTTTGATGTTCTGCCACGCTTATGGTCCGTGGTCCTTTGGAGGTCGACAGATCGGTGGTACCGCCACAAGATTGTTGTTGACTTGATATCACAACTGAATTCAAATAGCCTTGAGTTGCAAGAACTCAGAATATAGTGAATTCTACGGGTTCCAGGTCGGAAATAACGGAAACTTTATGCCAACGGTTCGTGTCCGGTCAATATCGTCCATCCAGTAAGATAGGTTCAAGGTCCAACTGGCTAATATAATATGGATCCCAAAGCGGCTTCCGTATTTGGCTGTGGCTAATGATCTTGCGCAACAATATGGTGTAGAGTACTTACTTGTTGGCGTGTATTTCCAAACCAAAATATTGCTCTCCATTTCCATCACCGTGTGCTCTCCTACCGCCGATTATTTCATCCGGATCGAATTCGTAGGGGCTCTTGTTGACCATGGATGCCCGTTTGTGTGCGAGAACCTGTAAAGGGTTGGATGAAGGACTTGTATCCCAGGTGGCTGGTGACAGAGTTGGTAGTGCCTGGTGTAGCTGAGGTACATTTTCTACGCGCGCCGACCGCTCGGAATACGACCGGGTCATGTTGGTACTATCGAATGAGTCACAAGACACTCGGTGTATGTTGCAGTAATTCCGGGGCTGGGTGTTAGGCAAAGATGAACGATACGAGGTCGGTCGTGTTGTGAAGCTGTTCACATGATACCCAAGGCGTTCAGTTCCTGTCGAAATATCTGCGGTAGTGTTGCGGCGAGGCTGTAGTTCGGCCTGATGCCGCCAGCCTGAAATACCCGGAGTGGCCGATGGTGAGCACGCCAGCGAGTCGTGTCTTCGATTTGCTGGTGACAAGGTGGGCTGCTGGAATATGTTCCAGTGTGCATCAGGCTCAAAGAAGTACGGGCTATGCGACTGTTGCATGGTGTGGTCATTTGAAGAAAAGTGATGCATAGTTCTATCTCTACCGATGAATTTTGAGTTGGCCATTAGCAACAGGTGGATGGGGTGGGACACCAAACAGTGGTCGATAAAAGGTCGCGAGAGTGATCTTGTTTTTGTCAGGGTTAATTTGGGTTCATAAAATGAAGCGGCAGAGCTGACCATATAACGAGAATGCCTGACAGGGCAACAACTATCTGGCTGACCCTCCACAAGGACTACTCCTTGGCCTGCATGGGCTACTAGCTGTTACGGTGGCTGCGAGACTAAAAGGCGTACCGGAAATCCGCCAGGCAAAAAGGCAAACAGGGCTTACCTGCGCTCGCCACAAAACGTCGATGGCTTGTAGCTAGCCATGGCCAGACGCAGGCAGTCTTTACAAAAAGCACGTTAGCTTGGCGGCTGAATCGAGTAGTTGGCTGCATCCAAGTCAGTGACACGAAATCAAAGACTGTACAGAAAACAAATGTCTGTTCAGAAGAAATGGCGTATTGATTTTTGGTTTCAAAGAATTTGGTATATATTCAGCAACTGGGCGAGGTGCTCTGTTGCTGCGTACTATCAGCAACCTGGTGCTCGATGGAGAAATCCGTGGACAAGGCAACAACACCACACGACAGCGCCAAACGACCAGGGCACTCGACCCCACACCCTTTACGCAGGCGCCCCGCCTCACTTTCTTTGGGTCCTTCAAAAAGCTGCTTGACCTCTCAAGATAATATTTCGGGGATTTCTCGTCTAAAACACAATCAATCACCACCTGTCTAATTCCTGGACATGATTAATAGCGCAGCTACGCTTTCACGGTCCATACTTTGATGCTTGCATCCCCTCCTGCCGAAATGACCCTGGTCGCCTTTTCCCATGCTACACCATTGACGCCATCCTTGTGGGCATTGAGAGCCTTGATCCGCTTGCCGGGATCTTCTGTACTCCAGACCATGACGTTGGTGTCCAAACTGCCACTGGCGGCATACTTCTCGCTCTCGTCCCAGGCTAAGCATGTGATGCGTGCGGTATGGGCACTCCATCTGTCCGTGATGATGTTCCAGTCTGCGCCTGCATCGTAGGCATAAATCTTACCGTTGGCCGCACCCACGGCAAGTTTCTTACCGGATTTGGAAAAGGCAAGCGCCGAAACGGGTGAAGTTGCGCGGCGCAACACTGTTTCTGTGTCCTTGAGCTCGGTGCCAGACAGCGTGTAGATGTGCACAAGCTTGTCATCTCCACCGACGGCTACTGTAGACCCGTGTGCAGAAATGCAAGTAGGCGTGTATTTGACGGCCAGTGAGCTTGCTTGTGCGCCGTTGGAATAGACAGCTATCTTATCGGATGAGGGAATCAGCACCGTCGTTGAGGTTGCAGCAACGCCCTTGGGCTGGAACTTGAGGTCATTTGCTTCTCCAGTGAAGATCTTGTCTGGAACGGAGATGGACCGTAACGTGTCATCCCAGCCGACGCTGTAAAGTTCCTTTCCGCTGCTGCTGTCAGAAGTAGTGATACCGGCGACATAACTGCTGTGAGCTGCGCCCTCCACCTTGTCGGCCAGCCCTGTTGTAGTGTCCCATGCAAGCACACGGCCCTCGTAACTGCCAGTAGCGAATGTTGAACCAGCAATGGCAGCTGATGTGATGTTCTTCTGGTGGCCTCGAATTACACGTGTTGGCTTGGGGTTGCCGTCGACGAGGTAGTTCAGGTTTCCGTCCAGATCGACGCTTACGATCAGGCCATCGCTACGGCCCGTGGGCCAGACTACGCCAACTTGCTGGTCAGGTACACTCACGACACCCTCTTCACCCATCCTCCACGTCTGGATCGCTTTGCCCGCTTCAGGGTCCCATATCCGAACTGTCTGGTCAGCACTAGCGGTAACAAACTTGCTCGAGTCCTTGGACCAAGAGATGCCAAAAATGCTGCCGGTATGGACGCCCTCGCCAATCTGCGCCTTGGCCTCGCCCGTTTTGCCGTCATAGAGCCAGATGCGTTTGTCTGCGCCGACACTAGCAAAGACGGAGCCGTCGGGAGAGAAGGCGGTGCCGAAGACGAAACGGTTGTGCTGGCCTCGCAGGCTGGTGTTGAACTTGAAAGGGGCGCCGTGGTAGAAGACGATGCTCGTGTCGTCTGAGCCCGTGGCAGCGCGCAGCGGTCGCTGCTGGCGAATTGAGACGCAGTTGATCTGCGACGAATGTCCTGAGATCTCGCCTACGCTGTTGCCGCTGTCGGCTGTGATACAATGGCCGAAGCGCTCCTTGCCATCACCTACAGCAATGATGCGCTGTGAGTCGCCGTCCCAAGCGAGGTCATTGATTCGGCCAGCGATGATGGGGTATTCGCCTGTGTGTCACCGTCAGTCCCGCTGCGTATGCCAGCACAAGGTCGTATTTCCTAGGCATTCACGCACCCTTTGTAGCACCCTCACCGGCGCAGTCCCAGACTCTGACCATACCCGAGACATCTCCACTGGCAACGTAGAAGCCAGAAGGGGAGAAGCGCGCGACAGTCGTCTGTGTGGTGTGCTGTGTGTATTGCTTGCTGACGGCGGGATCGTCAATGGAGCGGAGGAAGATGGATTTGCCAGACTGGAGGCATTCAATTAGCTCAGGACAGGCTGATTGGGTGCCTCAGAAACGTGCCGCATAGGCTATACGCTCTCCCTTGGGGTCCGAGGACAGCGGCGTGGCCTGTCCACGCGTGGTTGCGGGGGAGGCTGCCCAGATGGCGTCTGTTGATGCTTAGTGGCTGCTGCAAGTGAAGCTGGTTGAAGTGTGTACCTGAGACAAGGGACATGATGGACGTATTCAATGCAATGCAGTGGGCAATACGCAGGGTGGGAGGAGGCGGTGGGAGGTGGAGACAAGCTGGCAGGTGAAGAAGTCGAGGACAAGATGCTTTCTGTCTGCCTGTCCGCCTGGTCGCCTGGTCGCGCTGGCAGCGGTGGCCTTTGCTTCGTCACCGCCTACGTGCCCACGTTTCAAGCGTGCTTTCCCTTGTTAGCTACACAATCCTCGAGCAGCGGGGCAGGTGGGGGTGGCTGTCTCTCCCCTCTCCCCTGTTCCTGCTGGGCCACTCTCCCTTCTCTACCCTCTGCATCCTCGTATTCTACTATCACAACTAGCATTACCGCAGTGCATCATACGTATGTACATACACGTACAATGCGCGCGAGACATCATCGCGCATGGCGTCCCGGGACGGCAGACGATGGATGCTACCGCCAACTCCACGACTGACGTTGACGCTCCGCACCACCAGCTATCATCCTTACACTGTTGAAAGAGCAGCCCGCCATGAAGCAGCAGTGAGCCCGGTGCTCTGGCCAGACAATTCGTCGGCCAACGTCAGCATCTGCAAGAGTGTCGACAGACAGGAAGAGGCTGGTATACTAATTACGGACACTAGACAGAACAACCTTGGAATCTCCCTCGACACCTTGGCCCACGTCATCGCCCGATTCAACAAAGCTCCTGCTCGTCCTTGAGCGCCGTCCGCCCACGACGGTGAACATTTATAGTACCATTATCACTTGCTTTGTCCCGCCCTTCTTGCACGCTTCTTGTGAATCCGTCAATCGCTCCTGTCAACCACACTTGCTTCATTCACTGTCCTAGATCTTTATTCCGACAGCCCGGCAACAGAAGAACAGCATAGAGCACCTACAGCAACCGCGCAATCAATATGTGTATCATGAGAACTTACGAAACGCGTGGCCGCTCCGTCATCGAGCCGCCTCCGCGCCGGGGAAACTTTACCTCGCATCCCCCAGCCGGTGTGATGCGTTTGCCGCGTGAATGGCGTCGTACAGAGAGTATCAGCGATGACGGTCGCTATGTCGAGTACAGGTACTTTGAATCGCTGGGGCGCGCATAGATGACCCATGAAAAGCTAACGTCGCATTCAGGAGGTCAAGGTCACGCCCTCGCGTCATTGAATACTACGACGAGCCTCGGCATAGTACCACTCGTCATAGGAGCGTCTCGAGGCGCCGCATCAGTGATGCAGACCGTAGAGTGTCAAGGACAAGCTACATTGACCCGCGCGACAGCTACGTGGACGAGAGAATCACCAGAAGAAGTGTCAGCCGAGTGAGGCATTGATTTTTTTTTTCTCTAATAAATTTCATGAATCTACGCCAGGTGAGCTACCTTCAAGGGCATGCTGCTCTGCTGCACTGCAGGTGCTGATTTTCTTAGCCCATGAACGCGCTCCATGGGAACGTCTCAAGGTGCATATAGGCTGCACTTATGAGTACTATGATTACGACTTGTACGCAAGATAATCTGATCATCATAAATTTCTATGCATCTTTTCGAGTTTCGATTCGTCACATTTAGGCAACACTCGTATTTCGTATTAGGCGGTCCTTTGACGCGTATCCATCTCAAAGACGTACATAAACTCTCAACTTGAAAGCACAGAAGAATTCATCATAGTTCAACAGACATCAATTTCAAGCCAGTTTAATACATAACAGGAGGCAACTGCTAGGGCTCCTTTGCGTGCCTAACGCCGTCGTCGCTTATCGCCCCACATTCTGGACTACTCAAACGAAACCGTGCGACTCATGCTTCTATAGTAGTGCTAACATCAGTGACTCAACCGTAGTGATAGAGCATAAGCCAGGCAGTACACAACATTTTTCTGTCCTAGTACTATCCCCTAGGCATTGTACGCTTTTTGTTTATTTTGCTCTATTCTGCATCAATCAAAAATTGATATACACAATGGCGTCTGGTCCAATTGGGCCTTGTTGTATCGCCGGGGTCAAGCACGAAGGCATACCAACAGGTCAGGTCAAGCAAATCGGCAACGGTAACATAATGGAACTCCCCTCCCCCCTAAATTGCTCCGAACTGATCAAAATTAGTCCGCACCTACTTTGCTTACCCGGAAAATGGCAACAACCAACATGCTATCTTGATCATGACAGACGTATTTGGTATGGACTTCAACAACGTCCAGCTCATTGCCGACCAATTTGCTGTATGCCACCCTTCAACTTGACCTTTCTGTACTTTTTATATTAATACATACTAATCACTAGACCAGGCAAATGGATACCTCACAGTCATCCCAGATGTCTTCAACGGCGCTCAAGTCCCTTTCCCCGCCCCCTCTACATTCAATTTGCAAGAGTATATAGACACCACCATGCCGCGCCCGGTCACCGTCGACCCTATCTACGCCCAAGTAATCAAGCATCTTCGAGACGAGCTCGGCGTCAAGAGGCTAGGCGGCGTAGGCTACTGTTTCGGTGGCAAGTATGTGTGCAGATGGTTGAAAGAAGGCGCGTTAGATGCTGGATTCACAGCCCATCCAAGTTTCGTTGAAGCCAATGAAGTGAGGGGCATACGATGCCCGTTAAGCATTGCTGCTGCAGGTACGAAGAGAGCAAGATGAAAGAAAATCAAATCATCACAATTTAGCCTGACCTGACTGTTGCGCAGAAACGGATGAAATTTTCACAACGGAGAAGCGCCGCGAAACAGAAGATATCTTCAGGGAACTTGGCGATGTGCCGTATCAGATTTTCCTCTACTCACATGTTGAGCATGGGTTTGCTACGAAGGGTGATTTGGCGAATGAGAAGGCGAAATTTGCAAAGAACCAGGCATTTTCTCAGGCCGTGGTTTGGCTGGACGAGTATGTGAAGAGGGGATAGAATGTTTCAGGACGACGAACCATTGAAGCTGTCATTACAGTTTTGTGACCATAATTCGAACAAAATGATGGAATCTACCAAGTGTTCCACAAAATATACTTGCATACTTTTCATTCATGAGGTCGTCTTGTCATGTTACGTACAATCCGTCACTGCTGCTCTCATCCTTCGTCACTTTCCCAGCCCACGGCGGCTCCCCGTTCTCGTCAAACTCAGCCCATTGAAAAAAGCTGCAACCCTCCTGCCCAGGGACATATCCCGCATGGCACATCCACATGTACTTCCCTCTCGACTCCTTCTTTCTCATCGCACACCGCAGCACAGTCGGAACCCCACACCGACATCTCGGCGTGAATCGCGGATGCAAACTATCCTTGTACCAGCGATACGTGACGTTGAGTCTCTTATTTCCTGCTAGCGGATGGGGATCGATGGCCTGAGCAGGCGCTATACTATGTTTCCATTCTTCCTGCATCTCCGCATGCATGATCAACAATGAGTTGTGCGGAAGGTGAATGCTAATCTGACCCTGAGCATCAGCCAGTGATCCGTCGTCTCTCCTAAAACTTGTATCGTCCTCGGCCACGATCTTGCGAACCCTAAATTCCCGAGCCACGCCTAGACTCAGACTCCCAATTACGGCGCGTGGACCAAGATATGTCAGCTGATCGGCGTGGTAGCCGACACTTTGTTGTGGGCCGTCGTAGCAGTTTACAAAGGCCGTGTTGGCTTTCCAGGGTTGAGCAGATTGGTATTTGAGCTTTTGGCCGCTGGGGTAGAAATCCCGGATTCGACGGGCGATTTCACGGTTCACGGCTTCTTCCACTCGCGGACAGGCTTTGAGCATTTCTGGGAGACTTTGGCGTACGTCCTAGAAGAAAAGAAAGGTTGTCAATGATTTGGGAACATGATTGTATCGCTTGGAATGGGGGCTCACTTCGATATGGCGACCGTCGTAGATGTACTCCGTTCTTTGCTTCTCTGCCTCCTCGAGGCTGTTGACGTAGAATGCGTACGTGTGTGGACTTAACACCACTCTATCAAATAGTTTGAATTCAAATCTGCGGTAAGTTGGTGCATCATCTAACAGCTGCAACAGCAGCGCATCGGCTTGCTTGGCTGGTAGGAAATTGTGGATGATAGAGCACGGTGTATGCGTTTCGACATCCTCGGGACTATACAGAAATAGCGTTTTGCCTTTCTTAACCATGTGTTTTTTCGGCGACGCTCCATGCGGAGCAATCCAGTATGAGGCCAAGGATGATTGGTATCCAACTGTAGTTGGCCCAGAGCGTTTTCTTAGAGGTGATGGAGAACCTTGTGCTAGGCATGCTGAAGCCTGCTCGACTGATCCGTCGGCCGCAAGTAAGGCTTCTAGCAGAGCCGTCTCGTCGATCTCAGCATGTAAAGATGCCAGTAGTGCAAGTTTGAAATCCGTTGATTCTTCCTCGTGCCCATCCTTGTTCCCTCCCTCTTCCTCTATCCTGCGCTCCCTACATGCCGCCACATTGGAGGCCTCTAATGTGTGCTCACCCCGCTTTCTCTTGCGCGTTACAAACACGTCCATGTCGGTCTTTCAAGGTGCTACACTTTGCATTCATCACGCAAAGAAGTTTGGGTCGACTACATATAGGATTGTAAACGCGGATAGCGAGACTAAACTAGAACACAACGCGCTGTCACGGGAACAGAGTCAGGCCGCCGCCGGATACAGCCCCGCCATAGCAAGCTACACTTGCGCCTCGGCCATTCCAACCCCCATCGTCATCTGTGCACCATGCAACGGCACACCCCCAGCTTCACTTCCCCACGTACAATGATGCGCCATATTCTGCACATTCTCCACGCGCCATAATCTCTCTAGTCCCTCTACTCTCCTCATTTTCCCAGCTAAAATAGCCCACAATGCTCGAGTTTCGAACCCAAGGGTTCAACGGGTACTCAGTCAAGTACAGCCCATTCTTCGATTCGCGCATCGCCGTCGCAACGTCCGCAAACTTTGGGCTTGTGGGAAACGGAAGACTATACATTCTCGGCCTGACCGCCAACGGAATCGTAGCCGAAAAATGGTATACCTCTCTTTCCATCTCTCCTCCTTCGCCAGCCATACACATGCGAAGTTGTCTTTCACATGCTGATCAACCTCAAGGTTTGACACCCAAGACTCGCTCTTTGACAGCACCTGGTCCGAAGCGCATGAGAACCAGCTCCTCACTGCCGGCGGCGACGGCTCCGTCAAGCTCTTCGACATTAACGTGCCCACGTACCCGATTGCCTCGTGGCAGGAGCATGCGCGCGAAGTCTTCGCCGTGCACTGGAACCTCGTCGCCAAAGACACGTTTCTCTCCTCATCATGGGACGGCACAATCAAGATCTGGAACCCTAATGCTAACGCGAGCATTACGACGCTGCCTACGCATTCCTGCACCTACTCGGCGGCGTTTAGCCCCCACAGCCCCAGCGTGTTGAGCAGTGTCAGCTCAGACAGCCATTTGCGTGTGTTTGATCTAAGGACCCCCGCAAGCGCAAGTAACCATTTGACCATGAGCGTTCCTATTCACCAGCCGCCCAAGCCACGCATGGGCGCCGCTGCCCCTGTTGGCCTCGCGCCCGCAGAAGCCCTCACACATGACTGGAACAAGTATCGCGACACCATCATTGCGACGGCGGGCGTTGACCGCGTGATCCGCACGTTTGATATCAGAATGCCCCAACAGGGCCCAATCGCTGTACTGCCAGGCCACGAATATGCTGTCAGGAGGCTGAGCTGGAGCCCTCATCTTTCCGATATACTTCTGAGTGCCAGTTACGACATGACATGTCGTGTGTGGACCGACGGCAGCGCCATGGGCGTTGGAGCCGTCAAACAGGAGAATATGCTTGAAGATCCTATGTTTTATGGCGGAGGCAGAGAAATGGGTAGGATGGCTAGACATACTGAATTCGTTACGGGTGTGGATTGGTGTCTATTTGGCGCAGAGGGCTGGTGTGCAAGCACGGGATGGGATGAGCGGGTGTTAGTATGGGATTGTCGAGCCACCATGCAATAGATTTATTATGCTCCTGTTCATTTGTCTCTGTCTCTGTCTCCTCGCGGAAAACGCTCATATAGTGTGTACATTTCTCAGCTTGTACCAAATATCACACTGAATATTGCGCAAACATCTTTGTAGACGAACATAGTCAACACTCGAAATAAAAATAAAAATGGTCATTGAATTCAGGAATCGCTACGAGACAAATCATCTACGACAACGTGTTCCCTAGCAGAAAAATCAATGATGATGGGATAAAGAGAAGATAAACAAAAAAGGGTATCATCGTCCCATATACACAACACCCGCGAACACCAAAATGCAAATCCTTTCCTCGACTCCCAATACGCCATGCCATGCGAATGCTTGTAACCATCATTGCCGAAATTCAACTATTCCTTTCTTTACAATCGGACTCAAAGATCACCAAGATTAAGAATGTCATCGAGAGTCTCATCCATCTCCTGCATATCTAGCACGCTACCACCTTGCCAATGCATGCCCACTTCGTCATCGACGTGCATGGCGTCTCCAAAATCAATTGTCCATGTTTCGCTGGTGAATGACTGCTTGATATCCTGGACGCCATTCGTGGGTATACCGTTGGTAAGTGGTTCGGATGGAGTGTCGTAAATGTCCTCGATGCCTTCGGTATCTAGGAACCTCGAGTTCAGGATCGATCCGGCGATGAGAGGTGTTTGTCCGAGGTAGCCATCTCCTAATTGTAGGGCTAGTCGTAGGTCCTCGGTGCAGAGTGGCTTTCTCTTGCGTCGTTCTTCGGCTTCGATAGGAAGTTCGCCAGCAGTGCCTCTCATTAGCTCGCCTTTTTCTGCCAACCGTTCTTCTCTTGCTTGCTTCTTCTTAAACTCCCCAGTTCGTACGTAGCCCGGCCCATTACTGCAAACCTTTCCTAGTAGGTTTGCCAACGCTTCTTTAATGTATGTCTCAGTAGCGAGATTGAGGTAATCTGGACAGTCTGGTGTATGACCTTGGGGAAGACCATTCTCATAGCAGATTGGAAGAAGGCGGTATGATATCGTCATGGCAGTGGGAAATTCGTGTGTTTCGACGTAGAGAGCTGAAGTATAGCGCTTGCGGATTTCGAGTTCCCAATCTACGACGGCGTTAGTATATTCAATCAACACGTTCGTTCAGTAACGATGCAATGGCATGAATACGTACTTGTTTTTGCGAACCCGCCGCCTTGGTTGCTACTGGGCCCAATATCCAGCTGCTTAGCCCTTCTAGCATCAACATATTCCTGCACTGGTCCTGCCATGCCAACACTCAGACCCCCCTCCAACCCTGTGCTTAACGGGCTCTCTCCTGCCGGAATACCTTTCAGTCTTTTCCTCTCTCTCCGGCTCAGCTGCATAACCTCGTGTTTCAGCCGTTTCTCGCTCTCATCCCCTGTACCCTTGACTGTCCCGCTTGTAGGCTTATCGCTACTGCTGACCCAGCTTGCGATGCCGGCTTCGGGTGGATCACGCCACATATTTGTATAGATAGCTGTAAAAAGGGCATTGTGCGCGTGTTCGAGGGCGGGCGTCGTAAGGATCTTGGATAGTTTTTGGGAGAGCTCCTCCTGGTTGAGGTTGCCGAGCAGAAAGAAGGAGAGGGTTTTCTTATACACTGTCCAGTCGGCATCGCTGATAGCGCCCTTTACAGCTGCATACAGGGGCTCGACATCTATGCGCGGGCTTCGCGGTACGCTCGGTTTCTTGATGAGGTCGGTCTGGAGGGACGTGAGGTTGGGTAGAGTGCCCGAGGACAGAGTCGGTGTCGTTGAGACATTCATTTCATTCGGTCTTATTGTGCCTGCCATGATGGCGGTATAGACGCGCCGTAGTGGCGCTCAATGCGTGGTGATGTGCGCGTTGCAAGCAGGTCGCGCAGCGGGACAGATGCGCGTGCCAACAGTGGAAACGAGTGACAAGGGCGGGACAACGACACAGAGACCGGCGCGGTGATATAAATAGATACCCTGAGTCGCAGGAAAAGTCTGTATTGTCCCTCGATGACAGGAGATGCAACGGGTCTTGTGCGGGGTGTAGATTGATGGAACGGCACGTAGACGTAGGGAGCGTGAGGTCAGAGCTCGGGGGTCCTGCGGAGTTGAAGCTGAACAGCCTAACCAGGTCATCTACAGATATCTGGAACATCAGCATCACGTCGCTTCCTTCGGATCACCATTTAGATATAAATACATAAGAAAACATCGCGCAATTTTTCTAGACAAGAGGATTACGTTTTTTAGAAACATTTCAGGGCCTATACTCAGGCTTATTCCCTCCCAGATAGGGGGTTTCTTTTCTCTAACCATGCATACCGTGCCTTCATGAGTTGTCGCCAAAAACGTCGGTCAATTCAACCTTTCCAACGCTCCAGATTTCACGTTCATCCTCTACCTCGTCACTAGACAGGCCGAGGCCGCCCGCTCCTCCTTCAGCTTCCTTTCTTTCTCTGGCCTGGCCTGCTAGCCTCAAAGCCACACGCTTGAAGTAGTCTCCCATACTACGCTGCTGACCAGGAGATAAGCTCTTGCCTGGGCCTACCATGTACTTGTCGAACACAGCACTTTCCTCGTCTACGACAGAGAATATGCTGAGGAAGGCGGCCTCCGCGGACAGCTTGATCGGAATAACCGGGTCACGAACAGATGCGAATACCACTGGTATGAGTAGTGGAATGTGTGGTCGGACGAGATCGTTATGCTGTCGTGAGACTGTTCGAAGCACTACAAGCGCCAGACGTCTCGTGTCAACAGGATGACCTGGCTCCACCACAGGCGCAAGAGCCTCGAACAGCGGTTTTGTATGATCGAAGCTCTTGTTGCTCTTCTCGGAGAGCAAGTATTTGCCAGCCGCTAGGATGGAATTGTCTGAGATATACGGTTGTGAGTGCGCAATACCCTGACAAATGATGGATACAGTCTCGTCTGCAAAAGACTCTGTCAAAGCTTCTGGTGCATCGAGCAGGATAGCGTTGAGGGCCAACACCGACGCCTTGTTGTAGTGTGTAGTGAGCACACGAGCCTTGAGTAGGCTAGATGCAATATCTTCAGGTAAGCAGCTGATGAGAGCACCCAAAAGTCGAGCGTTTGTGATGGCCATTGCGTCTAGACATTGTCAGCACCTAATTGAGATTCTTTTCATGTTTACAGCATTAAACTTACCGTTCGAGTCATCAGTCTCAGTATCAATGAGACCTAGTATAGCGTTCCTGCTCGCTTCACTCATATTCTTGCCTGCTTTGCTTACTACCTCGAACAAGGCTTTCAGCATTGCAGTCTTGACAGCCTCATCGCTCGTCTTAGATCCGGTTACCAGCTCAGCAATCAGAGGGTCTACCCTAGGTGTCAACTTGATCAATGTACCGAGAGCCTTAGCCGCTCGTGCTCGCAAAATGTCAGAAGATGTATCCGCAAGCGATTTGGCAAATGTTCGTTGAAGCTGCGGTAAGAAGGGCTTGAGGAAGGTTGGAATCTTTCCGAGTAGGTTGTTGAGTGTGAGCAGAATGGCAGCCTTGACATCAACGGAGCGCTCTGTAACCACACGAATGAGCGGTCCAGTGATTTGAGTAACAAATGGCTGTAACGCTTTGGCACTTGTACGATCGATGATATCAGAGATAGCCAACGCAGACTGTGTCCGCTGTTCGACTGAGCCATTCATGAGACCTTGCAAGAAGATAGGCAAGATGGCGTTGATTCCCTTTGGCAATGAGAATCCCGGGAGATCTGCACCAGCGACACCAACCTGGTTGAGGGTTTGTCGGGTAGAGATGACAAGCGACTCCATTTCCTCCTTTCGTAGCCGCTTCGATGTAAGGGTGCTAAGAGCAGTCCATGCCGCCTTGACGACCTCCGAATCGCTGTCATCAAAAGAGATGAGAAGCGCGCGGATAAGATCTGGATAGTACCTTGAGAAATCGACATCCGCGTCTGCAAAGAATTTGGCAAGGTGCATATCGGCGCGCGCCCGTCGCTTTTCGTCGTCGTGCTTCGCTAGGGCAAGCATGACACTCATTGCAGTATTCAGTCCATCAAACTCGTCTACAGACAAAAGTACCTTGTCAAAAGACGCCTCGAGTTCCGACTTCAATTCTTCATCCTTGGAGGCAATAATGTTGTCCATGATAGTGTTGAGGATGTTTGGCAATCTCCTAGACATAGCAGAGCTTGCAACCTCAGCCAACGACGCAATAGCTCGAGCATTGAAAGCAGACATGGGCGAAGTAAGAAGTGTGGGTAGCAGATTTGGCAGAATGATATTGGACCTCGCTTGATCCGTAAGGAGAGTGAGAAGCGCTGATAGTGCATTTTGGGCGTCTTCTTCTGAACGCAGAAGGTTGAGTAGGTATGGTAAGACCTGATCAACTGCCTTCTTTCCAAGAATCTGTTGTAGAGCGTCGAAGGCATCTGCAGCAGCTTCCCGCACATCGGCATTATGGTCCACCAAAGCGGTCCGGACGACCTGTATGAGTGTCGTCTCATAGTCTTCAAGCTGTTCTGGTGATGCAGCGGCGATGAGTTCTCGGAGGGCGATACAGATACCCTGCTTCGCATCGGTGTCGGTAGTGTGCAAACCATCTTCCAAAGTAGGCAATAGAGTTGCCAATACGCCGTCGCCAGCTTTTCGAATGAGTTCTCCCAGGGCGTTGCTGGCAATAACCTTCTGCTCCATGTTGGAACTTGCCAGCCGGCGAATAATGAGTTGCGTGAGCGTAGGGATAAGTTCGCGCAAGGTACGAGGACTGGCGACCAATGCCTTCCAAACGTTGATGGACGCAGTCCGTACCAGGCCAGAGGTATCGCACCTGCAGATGTACAATGCAGACAGAACCTTGTTTCGCTTCTCTTCCCCAAGAACTTCGAGGAGAGACTGCCCAGCTTCCTTTGCACCCTCTTCGACCTCTTCTTCTTCAACTTTGCCGCTGATGCCAGTGAGGTTGAAGAGGAGGTCTCCGACAAGTTCAACGGAACTGAGACGGATGCGATAGCTATCGTCAGCAAGACCTCTCTCCAGTTCTGGCAACAGGAGATCAATGGCCTTAGTAGCGAAATTCTTGACGAGGAGACGACCAGCACGCAAGGCAGTTTCTCGGATTGATTCAACGTCGTCTGCGAGACCGCCCAGAATGGGGGGAATGATTTTGCTGAGATAGTTGGCAAAGCTGTTTCCAAAACAGACGGGCAAGAAAATGAAGAGCGACATGAAACCTTCTCGGACCGAAGCCCTGCTGCTGGAAACATTCTGCAAGATACTCGGGAGTGTCTCCTCCAGACGCCCAGTTCCCAGACCGGCAAGGACCTCTGAAAGGGCTTGAGCAGAACCAAGTCGGTCTCCAGCACCTGTGTCGGATTTGAGGGTAGACATAAGGCTTGGAATGAGGTCTGGTAGAGCATCTTCTCCGAGCTTCTCCACAAGCGAGCCCAGTGCCTTGGATGCCGTAGCACGCGTCGCTGGAACAGGGTCAACAACCGCAACGCGCAAGCCAGCAACCAAAATTGGCAAATGAGATATGAGGTCTTTTCTCTCTGAAAGATATGCCAAGCTTCCAATGATCTGAGAGGATTTCCGCTTGGTTCCTGATCGGTCACCCAGTCCTCGTTCCAAGATGCGTACCACGAGAGCCAGTGATGGGGCATCCAAGAAGTGAGCGAACTGTATCTTGATCAATGCATCAAGGGCATCTTCGGTGTGTTTGGTGGGGTCACTGAGAGCCTTGAGAATAATGTTGACAACGCTCTTGATCTCAGGGTTGCTGATAACTTCACCAAAGCGTTGCAAGCTTCGATTCGCCGAAGCCCTTACCTCCTTGTGACTGTCAGTCAAGACAACAGTAAGTGGTGGAATGATATCAGGTAAGCTGAGAGCTAGTTGGTTCGGGTCAAGATAGGCCATGGCACCCAACGAGTCGCAGGCGCCCTTCTTACTTCGCCATTGATCCTCATCAAGACCTTCCAGGAGTATCGGCAGCACCTGCTTCACTCCAAAGGAACTGAGTGTGGAAAAGCATGTCTTTGCTGCATCAAGGCAGGCTTCCCTGACGTCTGTGCTTGTGTCGCCAAACCCAGCGAGTAGCTGTGGGACCAACTGAATCACGTATGGCTCGAACAAGCGACCCATGATCAAGGACAAGAGCTCGTATGCCAAGTAAACACCTTGCCTTTGGTTAGGGTCCTTCTTGTTTTCACTAGCACCCTTGAGTGTGGACATGATGCGGTATTCTTTGAGCACAACGAGACCCTTTCCTCGAACTATACCTGCAAGTCCGTAAGCAGCACCACGACGTTGGGCATACTTCTTCGACTGCAGCAATTGTTCCATCATTTGGTTGACATATGTTGGAAGCTCCTGCTCTGAGGTACGGACTAATGGTGGGAGACATTGTGCGACGGCGTATTGTACTGTTTCTGATGGTGTACTGAGGGTTGCCAACAGTCTTTGCACAACCTTTGGTACGCGTTCATCTCCGGCAGTCAAATGACGACCCAAGGCACCGTAGAGAATAACGACGGCTTCATTGACTTGATCGTACATCTCTGACTTGCGGTCGGGTGCTTCAAGTGCATTCTCAAATAGCTCCATCAACGACTCGACTTTGGTTTGCGCTTTCATAGCAATGATTGATGTTGCTGCTTCAATCAATTCATCTCGAACTGCAGAGCTGCGATCTCCCAGAGGACCCTCGTAAATGAGGAAGTTGAAGAATTCTGGCAAATCATCGGGCTTGAATCCTGGAGTCATTTCCTTGAAGGAGAGTGCAATACCGTCTCTGCTCTCCCAAGGGTCACGTAGGTCAACTTTTCTCGGCATGCCATACTCGTCGCGCTCTGGGACTCGCGGTTTGGCTTTTTCCATGTACGAATCACGAAGCTTCTTCAGAATATCATCAAATGTCTCTGGGAACTTGATGACAATCTCGCCAATAGATCGAGCAGCTGCCCGCCTGAGCGGTTTATCGAGGGAGTCGAGATATGATAGCATTCGTACGCCCGCTTCAGGCTTCAGCTCGAGATCGTTTTCGTCCCAGATCGTTCGTGCCAGTTCCGCATTTTCCTGTACATCGTCGTGGCAAGCAATCCAGATTTCTTCGCTGAAGGTCATGCCGTTCATGTCGAGTTCAGCATCAATGGCTTGCAGGGTCGCAGTACGGACGCCGGTTTCTGGTACAATTGTTCCATGGAGCAACGCTGTCAGCTCGTCGTCGGTGATGTTTGGAGCGAGACCGCGAGCAAGATCCGACAAACAATCTTTGATCATCTTATAATGTTGCTGGTATCGCTGCATGGACCATACTAGAATTTCCAGCATATTCTTACGGGGTAAGCGAGAATCGGTGCCTGTAATGAATTAATTATACATCTCGCGATTTGAGCAGCAAGGTGCTTACAAGAGTTGGTATGGAAAGCCAGGATTTCAATGGCTAGGATCAGCTGCTCATCGGCTTCCTCGGGCGCAGATCTACCTATGCCACCCTTTTCCAATACCAGGAAGATCAGAGGTAAGCAGTATGCGAGAGACACAGCATCCAGGGGTCTTTGTTCACTCAAGAAGCGGAGTCGGTACATGACGCGGGTTACCAAGTCTAATTTTGTTAGTCCGCATGTTCGCACGATCACACGAATGATAGCTGACTTACCGCCCAAGTCTTCAGCTTCGTATTCTTTTGCGAGCTGTATAGACCCGATGGTTCGCAGTACGGCCACACCGACAAATGGTCTGATTGCACCCAAACGGCTAGATGTCTTTTCGGAACAAGCAATCAAAGCAGTTGCCGGGATATCTCCAAGAAGAAGGCCAGCTCCTGCGCGAACAGTCTGGATCAAGAGATCAACAGCTGGTCCCATCCATTGTTCCGCTTCGGTTGGGGGGCCGGTTGCGAGGCTCTGAATGATCCCCACACCCCGTCTCATCCTTTGCTCGATGCCAGAAACCTCTTTCCTGATAGCAGATTCTTTTGCCAATTGAGTATTGACCTTTGCTTGTTCGTCTGCTGTGAGCTTTTTTGTCTGTCCTTTCTTTTGCGCGAGCTGTGCGCGAAGCTCCTCTTCCCACTTCAAAGTGTCATAGTCCTTGGTATTCTTATCTATCACAACAGGAGCTTTCTTGGACAAAACATCAATATAGGCTGTTCCTTCGGGTGTGCGAAATATCGCTGCTTCGGTTGGACCAACGGCTTCCAGCTGCTTGGGGTCCAGGTCTTGACTGAATTGTTTCACTACAGCGGGTAATGCAGCATCTGGAGCAACGAAAGCCATGTCGGCATAAGCACTGTAAGCTGCCACGCTAATGGCAGGAAACTGCTTATTTTCCTGGTTCTTCCGGGCTAGTTAGCACTTCATATTGGCCCAGAATCTATGCAAGCACATACCTCGGTAGAGTCATTAACAGTACGCATAAATTCATCCAGGTTGTTCCGAACTACATTGCCTGGATCTACGCCCATGCGCAGGCACAGCTCGATCCAAGATACTCGTGGGATGACTTCTTTTCTTGCCAAAACAACAAGTCGCATAGCCTGTTTATGCAGAATTGAAGCCTCGATATGTGCATCATGCTTTTTAAGTATTTCAGGAGGGAGGCATATACAGGCCAGTACTGCGCCAAGCTCACCAGAGGCTGTTTTCGATGCTAACGCAGCGCTTTCCTTGTCTTCGAGTTGGATTGCCTTGTACCACGACCATATTCCGTCTATGATGATGTTACTGATCTGCTCTGGAGACGTCTGGAGGTATGCTTGTGTTAAAGCTTGTTTCGCAGTCGACTTGGCTTGAGCAGAGATGCCATGTGCGACAATGAGGAAAATGTACGCCTGTGCCCATGCATCAAGAACGTCCTTGGATGGTGCTTGTGTGACGCTAGGTGCTACAGCGTTCAATGCACGTAGCGCAATCGCGACATCCTCCTCAGTGGATAGTTTCGAGTACACTTTCGGGTTGAGAAGGAAGGAGGGTTTTGGCTGTATGGCGAGCGATTGTGAGACAATATCGGATTTCTTGAAGATTAATGTGAGCTTTTCGTCCTTAATTTTCGAAACTCTATCAATGAGAAGTGCAGTCACGTAGTGCCCTGCTGTGACCAGGCCACTTTGGGCCGCCGGGAGTGGATTGGCATTAACCTCTTGCCAGAGGTCAACGAGTTTCGGGAGAGTGGCCTGACAGAACGCAAGCACGTCTGGCTGGCTCTGTTGCTCTTCAGACAAGTTCCACCAAATGTCTGCTGCTCGAATCGCCCACAATCGCTTGACAGGGACACGCTTATCCCCCATTCCCTTGATAAAAGCATCCGAAACCGTCTTATCGAGGGCAACGCCGTTAGCAAGACCAAAGTTCAGATGTGTTGTCATTGCTGATACTTCAGCCAGCACAGCTGGTTCATTTGGCTCCTTCAACGCTACCGCAGCAATGCCGGCAGGAATCTTCTTTGAGAGTGAGGGTGACTCGGGTAGAGCCGCAAGCATTTGAGCGTGCAGAACCTTCTGGTCAGCGCCTGACACCTTGCCTTGCTTGAGAGGATTGAGCACTTCCTCTGCAATCTTGTCAATCTTGTCAGTGTCTTTTGATCGCAAAGCAAGTGACTTGAAGGTACGAAGGGCGCCAGCTCGAATAACCGGATTGGTGGATTTCACGTTGGCCAGCAGTGGCTTGAGCATATTTTCTAGGAAGATGTCGGACAGGTCCATGGACTCTGGCAGAGCGAGGATCATGGGAGAAACGATGTCGTTGAGCACTACTTCAGGTGCTCTCAGCAATGCCTTTTCAATAGGTTGGAAAACATCTTTGCGAAGCTCCTCCAGAGTAGGGAATGTGTCAAAGAAGTCGTGCAAGGCATTCGAGATGTGGTGGGGAAGTTGGATTTTCGAGCCAACAATTTCCCTGGTGTAAAAGGCATAGTAATCCTGTTTGTGGTTTTCGAGAAGCGGCTTGACGGCCGGTAGGCGAGACGAGACACCCGCAATGACACCGAGGAAGACGGCATTTCCAGCAGTTGGAGCAGAGGCCTTGGTGGTGAGTGTCGTAACTAGTTTGGTAAGGGTGTCCTTGCCAATGGCCTCAGAGCGGAAGATAGCACGCAGAGCTCGGCGGGTAGAGACAAGGGCAGAATGAGCAAGGCGGCCAGCCCGGCGATCGCTACCCGTGCCCACACATGTCTCGAGTATGCGCGCATTGGCGAGGGCCACGTCCAGCCCGTAGCTTGTCCATGCATCCGGCGATTTTACGAGTTGCAGCAGCAGGACAGAGCACCAATCGTTGAGCACAAAAGCGCTGGCGTGTGCGATGCTCTTCTTCGCGGACTCTTGCTTAAGGAACTTGACAATGGGCGGCAGCACCGTCTTACCGTGCGATCCCGTCACCAGGGCCTGCAGGACGCCCTCGACAGCGCGGCGGGACTCACGGTCGTCGTAGAGTGGATATGTCTCGAAGAGGGTTTGAAGGAGTGCTGGAAGGTCGGCAGTCACTAATGCGGCTACATCGAGGGCAAACCCAGTCAGTGTTTTGCTGCTTGTATATGTGTGTGCGTATGTGCATTGGGGCGTCCAGAGCACTCACAGTCGTCTGCGACCTGGTGCTGCAGGCCCGAGAGCTCGTGGATCCTGCGCTTGGTGGAGCTCGTGATGAGCTTCTGTCGCAGTGCATCGCGGTCCAGGGCCTGCGCTGCAGCATCCCCATTCACAGCCATGTCGTCCAGTCCATACGAGAAGGCCGAATGCGGGGAGTTGGCGGGGTGAGTCGTGAGATGCAACGATCGCGAAATGATAATGCCAAGATTTCTCGTCTAATTGCTCGCTGGGTGCCATGACATCGGTGCCTCAATGCCTGTCCACCATGTGGATCGGCCTTCCATCACCAAACCCCACCCCTGGCCTCGCCTTTGCCGCTTGTCCACCGCTGCCTGACTGCGTTCTTTTCCACCAACCGAGCGCCCTGATGCGTCCTGTCTACTCTCCCGTCTTGTCCAATCTTGACCTCGCCCGGGATCAAGCGCCGAGATACTCTATACGGCAGCCCGCTTGAGACAGATCCCTGTCCCTCACTCTCCATACGTAGATTTTCTCAACGCACCAATTGGCATACCAAAGGTAAGAAAAGTAATCCCAAATCCACCTGATGGCGAAGAAGAAGAAGCCGGCCGGCAATCCTGCACGAGGCTTTGCCACCACGTCTGTGGCCAGCAAACCGAAGCCTGACAGGACTGTTGTCGATGCTTCGGCCAAGTCCGTCACCACACTGCAGTCAAAAGAGAGCACGACGGTTTCAGAGCCCACGCCTCAGCCGCCTCAGCAGGCTGAAGCGCTCAAACAAGAAGTTGCACAGACTCCGGAAGAGCTCGAGGCCCAACTAGAGCGTGACGAACTTCAATTGCTGGTTGAAAAGCACGCTGCCAAGGTCCGGCACGAATCCAATCGTCATGTCACACGGTTTCAGACTGATCGCAGACTCCTACGTGGCCAGTCACACTCGATGACTGTCCACGAGTGGCTACCTAATGAGATCCTGGACAACATAATATCCTTAGCACAGATCGAGTCCAACGATTCAAACAGAAGACTGGGTCAGCAATCCTTTCTCAAAACGCTGACCGAAGATGATGCAATATCTAAACTCTGGACCCTTGATTTGAGCCTACGTGACCTAGGATTCTCTCAGAATCACATTGAACCGGTCTTGAGATGGCTCTGCGCGAACGCTGCTGGCGTGGATGCATCTTCAGGCATATGGGGTTTCCAAGAAGCTTTGGAGTGGCTTGCCCTAGATCAATGTGAAGAGCACTCTTTTTCCTATGAGGAATCCAAGCCTAAGCGCTCAGCTTTCGACACCCCCAACACTTCTCGCCCACGTGAGTCTTTCCGATGTTTTACCCTACACTTTCCTAGCTCTGCATTTTACTACCGATTGGATATCAGCTGTTTTAGTCTTGGTTATGGATTACACAGTGGTACGACGCTAACCCAAAAAAGCCACACCACCACACGATACCACTGCTAAGGGTGCACCCACACCAGTAGCCTTGACTTCTGCAAAGGCCAATGGTTCCACACCTGCAGAGAATGGCCAAGGCGATATTTATGTTAGCGATCTTGACAGTGATCTTGATGGCGATGAACTCATCCCCGCATACCTTAAGATTAAGAGCAAACTTTACGAGCTTGACCCGCAACTTGTCGAATCAACTGCGAAAAAACCCAAAAGAATGCGAAATCGATTTCATCAGCGGCCGCCTCTACACAAACTCCGGCTGTTCGAAAGCTACTATCTCAGCTGCAACAAATTACATCGGATGCGCTCTTTGACGAACATCAAGCCGAGGCACAGTGGCCCGCTAGACGCAATCAAATTGCCCAAAATCAAGCCGAGAAAAGGAAAGAAAACAACACACAGGCCCATGTTCCACAGGCGCAGAAAGACGATGCGATTATCCAGCCTGCAACGTCGACTGAGACCAAGATTCCTACCATGACACCTTCTCCCAACACTACCGAGGATGAAGATGATATTGGTCTGCTTGGAGAAATGTTTTCTGCAGTTCCTGATTCATCACCGGCCTTAGAAACCACATCTAATGGCACAGATTCTGTTCATAAAGCTGTTCGCGACTTTGGCAAGGTGAGCGGAATGTCTCCTCGCAAGGTGCTCGAGGAAGTCGTTCGTTCAAGGTATGTAAAATCGACGACCATTCTCTTTTATCTTTCTATCATATCGACTAAATCTGCTAGGGATCGGAATGCGCGTTTATCTTATAAGATGATTTCACCGACGGCGTACACTTGTCGACATTCACTCACTATTCTTTGGTCAAAGGATGTTGATATCGAGTACGACACTGATGTCGTTGGGGTGATCGCCACTCCTTACAGAAAGGAAGTCACGTTTGCGGCAACGGACATAGCGACAGTGTCTGAGGAGCAAAGCGAAAGCTACATATCAGTCGTCGCGTTGTTCTCCATCTGCGCTAGCTCGCCAAAAGATGAGAAAGTTCATCAACGACTACCGCCAAACTGGAGAGAACTATACAGAGAGTTTTTGGAACGCCGAAAGACTCGTCTGGATGCCGCAGATCGCGATGCTATCAAAAAATATCGCTCAATCGTCCAGGACCAGGTTGAAAATGAAGAATCGGACGGGGTCGTTTTCACAAGCCGCTTTAAGATGCGTAATCAGGCCGCAACAGGCTCCAGTGCTTCAAATTCGGGATACAACACGCCAGTCCGCCATCACGACGGTCTGAGAGAGTTGTGGGCCGCAAAAACCTCTACCCCCTCGTATCAGCACATGCTCATCGGTCGAGCTAACCTTCCCGTATCTGGATTCAAAGAGTCCATTCTTTCGACAGTTGATAGGAATCAAGTCACTATCATTTGCGGCGAGACAGGTTGTGGAAAGAGTACTCAAATTCCTGCTTTTGTTCTTGAGCATGAGCTTTCGCAAGGAAAGGCATGCAAAGTCTACTGTACTGAGCCGAGACGAATCTCTGCCATTTCGCTTGCGCAACGAGTCAGTGAGGAGTTGGGTGAAGGACCAAAGGACCTTGGAACTATGCGATCCCTTGTCGGTTACGCGATCCGACTCGAGTCTAAGACTTGTTCGCAAACTCGTCTAGTATATGCAACTGTTGGTGTGGTACTGCGCATGTTGGAGTCTTCGGGAGGCTTGCAAGAAGTCACACATCTGATCATTGATGAGGTCCATGAGAGATCTATTGACACGGATTTTCTCCTAGTCATCCTGCGGTCTTTAATGCAACAGCGCCCCGAACTCAAGGTTATTTTGATGAGTGCGACCGTTGATGCTGCAAAATTCTCGGCATACCTGAATGATGCACCAATCTTGACAGTACCAGGTCGGACCTTCCCAGTGCAGACACGGTATCTAGAAGATGCGATCGAGCTGACGCACTATGCTGGGGCATCGGAAAAGATTGCCAATACAACTAGCAGTGATAACGATGAAGAGGATGAGATTGCGAGCGACAAATCAGGCATTCCAAGCAAGCTCCCCGGGTACAGTGCTGCGACGCGTAATGTGCTTTCGAGCTACGACGAGTACGCTATCGACTACGATCTAATTACACGCCTCATTGAGACGGTTGCATATGACCAGCAGCTCAGCCGGTTTAGCAGTGCCATTTTAGTTTTCCTACCAGGCATTGCTGAGATCCGACAGCTCAACGATATCTTAGCTGGCCACCCTTCTTTCGGAGCTGATTGGTACGTTTATCCGTTGCACTCAACAATCTCGAGCGAAGACCAGCAAGCCGCATTCTTGATTCCTCCACCCGGGGTACGTAAGATCGTGCTTGCTACAAACATTGCAGAAACTGGAGTGACGATTCCGGATATCACTTGTGTAATTGACGTTGGCAAGCACAAAGAGATGAGGTTTGACGAACGAAGGCAGCTGTCACGTCTGACACAATCATTCATCTCAAGAGCCAATGCGAAACAGCGACGAGGTCGTGCAGGTCGTGTTCAGGAAGGACTGTGTTTCCATTTGTTTACGAAGTATCGCCATGATAACTTGATGGCTGATCAACAGACGCCGGAAATGCTGCGCCTATCACTTCAAGATTTGGTCATGCGTGTAAAGATCTGCAAACTGGGAGACATTGAAGCCACGCTCGCTCAAGCGCTTGACGCACCCACGCCCAAGAACATCCGCCGCGCCATCGATGCACTTGTGGAAGTTGACGCGCTTACTCCCAACGAAGATCTAACACCGCTTGGTCGTCAGATTGCAAAACTTCCATTGGATGCACACCTAGGTAAACTCGTCTTACTAGCTTGCGTATTCGGCTGCGTCGATGTTGCTATTACCATAGCAGCCATTCTATCCTCCAAGTCTCCTTTCGTCACGCCTTTCGGAGCGAAGCAGCGTGCTGACGCTGCGCGACTTGCATTTAAGAAGGGCGACTCGGATCTCCTCACAACGTACAACGCTTACAAGGCATGGAAGTCAGTATGCACTACAACCGGACGGTCAGAGATGCAATTTTGCCACAAGAATTTCCTCAGCCCCCAGAACTTAGGCAACATTGAAGATCTCAAAGCACAGCTACTATCGTCGCTTGTAGAAGCTGGTTTCGTGCAAATGACGCCCGAAGAACGACGTGCAATGAACCGGTACCGCAGTACTTCGCGTCATCGTGTATTTGTCGAAGTACCTGCGCAATACGACGCCTATTCTGACAACGACGTCCTGGTCAACTCGGTCATTGCAACAGCCTTCTATCCCAAAGTTCTGATCCGTGAGGGCAAAGGCTGGCGTAATATTTCCAACAATCAGACTGTTAGCTTGGCCCCAACCTCGGTTAACAAGGGCAGCACAACAGCAAGCTTCCTGTCCTACTACCACATTATGCAATCGAGCAACAAGTTCTACAACGCACACTCAACGTCAGTTGCATATCCATTGCCCATGGTGCTCATGGTCGCAGCGGACATGGACTTTAAGCTCCACGCTGGCGTCATCAGTCTGCCAGGCAACGTGGTCCGGTTTGCTGTACGTGACTGGAGGGCGACCGTAGCGCTCAAAGTGCTGCGACGGCGGGTTAAAGAAATACTAGCAAACAGTTGGAAGAATCCCTCGCGGCAGCTGAGCCATCGTGAGCAAGAGTGGTTGGGCTTGTTTTTCAAGATTTTTGAACAGAAGTTTGAAAAAGACGAGCGTATCAGGGAAAAAGCTAGCGGAAAGGCGAAGTAATTGACTGGGTATGCTGTAGTGTAGTCCTGGCTACGCTAGCATTGAAATTTGTATTGGTAGCTCATGTTCTATGGTACATGTATGTAAAGAGGAGATGCGTCTGATATCATGCAGACGGCTTCTCGAATTCAGCCTTACCATCCTTGACAGTGGCATATGTTACTGTGCCCGATGCATCAGTGTTTGGTATGGATGCCTTGGTACCGTCACCAATGGACTTGATCTCTTCTTTGATCTTTTTAGCCACGGCGTCTTCTACAGCGCCAGGCGGGCTGTCGGCAATTTCATCAACATCTCTGAGCGTGAGCACGTCGCTAATGCGTGCAGCTCGAGACTGAACCAGCATGGTGGTTGGGCCCTCAAAGCGGAGGAAAAGCTGGGGCAAATGTCAGTGTATATCTGCGCAGGAAAAGGGATGCATGACACGTCAGCTTACCCTGTCTCCCCAAACTGTCCTCCGCAGCCACGTCTTGAGAGTATGGTATGTGGTGGCTAGCGTACGCCATGTGGCTGTCTTGCTCATGGTTCGGAAGAACTGGGTGTTCTGAATCATCGAGCCAAAACCAAGATCTGGAATCTGGAAGCGGACGTTCGATGACTTGAAGCGGAAGGGAACGGGTGGTGTGTTCGAGGCTGTATATGCTACCACGTTACTGTGTGGGAGTGGTTAGTCAAAGATGGCTGCTCAGTCATTGGCCTTGATAACTACGGCATACCTAGGGTGGGCAACATAGCTCTCGCCAGCCTTGACTTGAACCTGATAGATCTGGCCGTTTCCTGTGAGTGCCAGCAAGCCTCTTCCAGTAATGTAGGTGTTGCCCCAATGCGCCAGGCCCAGCTTGACGTTGTATTGTGGCTTCAGCTTCAGTGTGAGGCCAGTCCACGCGAGCAGCGCCTGTCTTTGACTGATGATCCAGTCATCCCGTCCGTCTAGGTTCACCGAGACAATGCTCGATATGGGAGTTTTGGTGGAGATGAGAGCTGTTACAGGGCTGGTCGACGATACTTTCTGGTAGAGGAAGGGAATGCCGACGGGCGCACGCTGAATCGGTTCGAGGATGGATAGGGTAGAGACTGTGTTTTCGGACTTGCCACTGAGGCCGACGAGCGTTCCCCGGCGGGTATAGAGGGTCTGCGAGGCAGAGAGGGATACTGAGAGGAGGGAGAAGGGTGTGCCGATGACGTCGAAACGGGCGTCTGCACAAGGCGTTTTTTTAGCAGGGTCGCATTGAAGCCACAGAGGAACGCATACCGGGCGTGTGCATAGGCGTAGCAGTGCCCTCAATACTGATTGTCTGCTGGAGCGCTGGGTCGGAGGGCGAGCTAGTGGCCGAGATGTTGATGCATCGCGCCGCAATTACTGAGGGCGCCGGGCGTGCAGCGGGGGTCCATGTGCGGGACAGGTTCCTCCAAGGCGAGGCAGCCGGTCGTAGCATGGCTGTGCCGGGCAATTGGCGCGTATGGGAGCGTCGTATAGGCGGCGGTGATGTTGAAGTCGGTGGCTCTATCAATGAGCAGCGACAGTACTAATAATTCATTAGCATGGCGGGAGTTATGACGCCCGCAGGCGCGCTAGACAAGGTGGGATAGAGGATGCCTGTAGTCCTCAGGTACTCACAATATGACGTGCTTCCTCTCCTCTGCTCTCCTCCCGCTCCTCTCTTTCTCTGCACATCCATTGGCAATTGAAGCTCTATAGCGCACCCGGGCGCCTTGTATAACATGCTCATGCCGTCATGTTAATCCCTCCTCTTGCCCGCGCCACCTGCCGGCCGGGCCTCCACGCATCTACCTTGCGCCTGCACTCGGTACAATATGGCGTCCGCGTCTTCATGTCCTCTCCTCTCCACCGAAAAGATGCTCACAGCCAGCGGCCCGAGCCGAGATCTCAACCTGCCGTCGAGGCGACCAAATCTGTCGATCATGCCGCCGCCGCTACTGTCACTGCCGCCAAATCCAAAGTCGCAAAGGCGGACCCGTTGCTGCAAGAGCAAGTTTTGACCAATAAAGAACAACGCAAGGCCGACTGGGCTATTATAAAAGAAATGTCGCAGTACCTGTGGCCGAAGGACAACATAGGCACAAGGTTCAGAGTCGGATTAAGTGTGGGGTTGCTGGTCGGTGCAAAACTGCTCAACGTGCAGGTTCCCTTTTACTTCAAGAGCATCGTGGACGCCATGAATATAGACTTCGCCGCTATAGGCGGCACGGCGACGACCGTAGCAGGCTCCATGATAATCGCTTGTAAGCTAGACCCAGTAATGCAATCTCATACCACTTTGGCTGAGACCATCACCAGACGGTTTGACTCGAATCGGCGCAACGGTATCTCAAGAACTACGAAATGCCGTCTTTGCCAGTGTTGCCCAAAAGGCCATCCGCAAGGTCGCATGCAGTGTTTACGAACATTTGCTGAAGCTCGATCTGAGCTTCCATCTATCAAGACAAACAGGAGGTTTGACCAGGGCCATTGATCGTGGCACCAAAGGTATCAGTTTCTTGCTGACGGCCATGGTCTTTCATATCTTCCCTACAGCCCTCGAGATCTCAATGGTATGCGGTATTCTAACTTACCAATACGGATTTAAGTTTGCCCTCATCACGGCCACTACTATGACCGCTTACTCTGTCTTTACCATCATGACCACCTCGTGGAGAACCAAATTCAGGAAACAGGCCAACGCTGCCGACAACAAGGCGGCCACGGTCGCAGTCGACTCTATGATCAACTATGAAGCTGTCAAGGTACCTTTTGTTATACCATTGTTTGTATCCTTTCATTAATCTGTTCCAGTATTTCAACAACGAAAAGCATGAAGTTAGGCGCTATGACAAAGCCCTCCAGGACTACGAAAAAGCCTCCATCAAGGTTGCTACGTCCCTCGCGTTTCTCAACTCTGGCCAAAACATCATCTTCTCCTCCGCCTTGACTGCCATGATGTACCTTGCCGCCAATGGTGTCGCAACTGGCCAACTCACAGTCGGTGACCTTGTCATGGTCAACCAACTCGTTTTCCAGCTCTCCGTGCCCCTCAACTTTCTCGGCTCCATGTACCGCGAACTCCGTCAGAGCCTGCTTGACATGGAAACTCTGTTCAACCTGCAAAAAGTGAATGTGACCGTCAAAGACAAGCCCAATGCCCCCCCACTCATGCTCAAGGCGGGCGAGATCAGATTCGAAAATGTATCCTTTGGCTACCGTCCGGACCGACCCATCATCAAAAACTTGAACTTGACCATCCCAGCTGGCAAAAAGGTCGCAATTGTTGGTCCCAGCGGCTGCGGAAAATCCACCATTCTCCGCTTGCTCTTCCGCTACTACGACCCTCAGGAAGGCCGCATCTTGATTGATGGCCAAGATATTCGCGACGTTAATCTTGAGAGTCTACGCCGTGCCATCGGTGTTGTGCCCCAGGACACACCCTTGTTTAACAACACCATTCAGCATAACATCCACTATGGTAATTTAGATGCCACTCAAGATCAAGTTCGCGAAGCTGCAAGACGTGCTCGTATCGATGAAACCATCGCACGGTTCCCTGATGGCTACAGCACCATGGTTGGTGAGCGAGGCATGATGATTAGCGGTGGTGAGAAACAGAGACTAGCCATCGCACGCCTGGTATTGAAGGATCCGCCGCTCTTGTTTTTCGACGAAGCTGTATGTTACTCTCTTCCCTTTCAGTTCCTTCTATATTCCATCCAAAAATTAACAACACGCTAACCACAAGCTGGACAATCTAGACGTCAGCACTAGACACACATACTGAACAGGCCCTTCTCACACACATCAACTCGCTTGTCAGAGAGAAGAAACGTACCTCAGTCTTCGTTGCCCATCGCCTCCGTACCATCTACGACTCGGACGTAATTATCGTGCTCAATGAGGGTGGTGTCGCCGAGAGCGGAACCCATCAGCAGCTCATTGATCGAAGTGGACTGTACAGTGAGCTTTGGAGCGCACAAGAAACCATGTTTGTCGAGGAGGACAAGGACGGAGATGAGCAAACTGATGAGGTGAAAAAGTGAAGCTGCAAAAGAAACACATGCCATTACACAGAGGATAGTATGTTCCTTCGAATGGAACTATGTAGATAAATTCAAGCTATCATGATTCACTTTATGTTAGACTGTAGTTTGTTGCCAGCGCCTGTTGGATAACTGTCACTCCTGCTGCGTAGAGTCTGTGTATCATGGCATAAAAAAAATTTAGAGATAATAAAAGGGAAAGAAGCAGAAACAAGAGAGGAAGTTCTCAAGGTTTCCTGGGTTCGTGCAATTCGGATCTAGAATATTACTGTTCGCAGTGACCTCCAACAACTACCGAACCCCTCAGCATAGAAAATCCCACACCCATCATCTTCAAAAGCCAGTCAAAAATCCAGCCCATTTACCCGTTGCAAGACACCTCACAGACCAACGGTCGGCGGTGTGTACATTTCCTGTTTCATGAAAAAGCCCTGTACTCGCACTGATGACAAGAACGTCATAGTTCCTTACTCAGCAATCTGTACCGCGATCTTCAGAATTTCCTCGGGACTCTTGCGAGCATTTTTCGGATCTTTGGCAACCGACTGCCAAATCTCTCCGTGCTTTGGTTCTGCAACGCCCACCTTGGCCAACGTATCCTGTAACTTCTCCTCGGTGCCGTGTTGCAGCAGGAACTTATAATACCACACCCACGCATCGCCATAGTCGCTATCAAGTGTGACTGCTTTGACGAACCATGTGGCAGCCTTGTCGAGACGACGCTCAGCCCAGAAGATGCGGGCCACGACGACGAAGAGGAGGGCATCTTTTTCCACCTTCTTGATGGCTTCAAGGGCACGCGGCTTGCGCTGCGTGCGTCCCTCAAGATGCATGATCTTCTCGGCCCAGAGAATGCCAGAGGTTGGACATTGCTGGAGGGCACCAGCCATCAGTTGTTGCGCTGCGCTCATGTTGTTTTGGCGACGCTCGAGGCGCACTTGTTCGAGGAGGATTTGTTCGCTCTTGGGATTCTGCTGGCGGCCTCGGTCGAGTGTGGATCTGGCTTTGACAATGGCGCCTTGCTTTACTTGCAACCTAGACAAGAGAATATACAAAACAGGTGCCTTGGGTGCCGCTCGAGTACCAATGTTGAATGCCTCATGGGCTTCAGGCAGTTTGGAAAGCTGCTCGTAAATTTGGCCCTTGATAGCATGTAGCTTCCAGCTGCCAGGCCAGCTCTGCAGCCCCTGGTTGCAAATATCAATGGCAGCTTCGTAGTTGCCCAGCTGGCGTTCAAGCACTGCAGACTTCATGTAAATGCGGTCTGTAGCCGCTGATTCGCGCGCTACTTGCAAGAAGCTACGTGCTTGTTCATAATTGCCAGCATCCACTTCAAAGTCAACTGCGCGCGTGTAAACCATTTCGTTACCTGGGAGGGCCTCGAAACTTCGGCCCAATACTTTGCGAGCACCTTCAGGATCACCTGATTGCCACATTTCCCGTGCGTACAGCAACCAAAGTGACTCGGAAGTTGGACAGGCGTTAACTGCACGCTCTAGTACACTCAGTAAAGTGTCCATAGTACCATGATGTTTCTCAAGGTCTGCGAATGCATGCCAAATGGTTGTACTGTAGGGGAAGACTGCAACGGCAAATCCTAAGATAGCCCTTGCAGTTTCTGGTTTGTTTCGGTTCAACACGCTTCTCGCGTCCTCGAGCCATACGTCTCGGCGTTCGTCATCTTCATCGAGACCCCATCCTATGGTGGCCTTGATAATGGCTGTGGCTGTTCCCTTGTCACCTTGCTCCTCGCAGATCTCTGCTTGTGCAATCCACTCCTCTCGCTTGATCATGGCGTTTTCTTTGATAAGTGACTTCACTGCTCGAGTCATGATTGTATCTAGCATTTCCACCTTGCCCAGCTCTTCCTGAAGTCGACAGGCATGTATCCAGATGGCCCAGCTAGTAGGAATAGCCTTACGAGCTTTGTTGAGAATCTGCTGTGCAGCTTCTGGCTCCGACACACGCGCGAACGAGATCCACAGCTCTTCTGAAAGCGGAACAGTCTCAGTCGCTTTGGCAAATAAAAGCCGTACTGCTTCTAGCTCTTCGGTGTCGTTGATCAGTGTTTTCCATAATTCTACACTCTGAGGATTATGATCCAAAGCTTGCCGAGTAACTTTCTTCCGAGCCGCGGGAGTCTGCTCCAAGTCGATAGCTGCTTGCCAAAGTTTCACAGCCTTGGTGTTTTGCTTGATACCATTCGCAGCAATGACTTTTGCATTATGCAAATTATCGCGGTTCAGTCGGATCGCCTCCTCCCAGACAACGACAGATCGCGGGCAAAGCTCACATCCTCGGGCAATGACCTTCTTAGCAGTGTGGATCTTCCCGGCCACTTCTTCCAGTCGCGCTAACGCAACATATCCAGGTCCGTTGTGTATGTTGGTTTTGACCGCGGACTCCAAAAGGACACGCGCTCGGTTGATATCCTCTACTGGTACTTCTTCACCCATGGCTTCCTTCTTGCTCAGGGCCGTCATGTATCCCTTAGGGTCCACTGATGTCGCCGTACCAGAAGTTGTAGAGGTCTGGGTACCAGGTGCGCTTGCTGCAGAGTCGAGTCGCACGGTCAGAGCAGAAAGTTGGGCTGCACCGATACTCGCAAGATTTGTCGTCATTCCATCAGCATCTCCTGTAGATATCGATGTATCGAGTTCACCGCTCTTGGACGCAGCCGATATCACGCTGTCTGGGACAGCGTATGATCTTGAGTTCGCAAGGCGGGCTTCGCGTGCACGCTTTGCTTTGCCCGTCATATCTCCCACTTCTGGCAAGGCAGCCCATTCTTCCTCGGATACACCACCGAGGGCGCGTTTGAGATCGGCAAATTGGAGCTGGATCTTGGGGTTGTTTCGTTCATATTCTTCTCGTTCTTTTTGCTCTCGAGCTTCCCTACGGCGGACACAATCGGTATCTGTTCGTGGAAAAAAACACGATGAATACTTCGACAATAAGAATAGAGGGAGGAGGGGCAGTGGGAAAAAGAAACAAAGTGCACTAACCTTCTGGCTCTGCGCCGTTTGTCCATTTTCTCGTCAACTTCCTGATAGATGCGATCCGCTTCGTCATCGTCTTTATCGTAGTTCATACCACTTGAAAAGAGGCCAACTTCGTTATCAGGGTCCTGGAAACGGTCTTCATCCTCATCTCTCTCATCGTCGTCCTTCTTCTCGGTAACACCATATGCAGATGGAGCAGCCTGTCCTAGTGATGCGGCGCGCTTTGCTAGCATCTCCTTCATCTGCTCTTCCGACGGACCCTCACGAGCTGGGCCAAGATCACTTCGAGTCGTGAAACCTGTAGCACCTCTGCCTAATCCAGCCACGTAGTTCTCGGGCGCCGGCATCGACAGAAAATCGCGTCGACTCATGTTGGCGGTATTTTCGAGGTCTTCGATTAACTGAAAATAGTCCGGGAGCCCTGAGGCGGATGTGTTGGTTGTGTCGAGGACGGTTACAATCCAGTCTCTGAAAACCGCAGATTTATCGAATGGTGATTACCGTATTCGGCAGTATTCACTCCAGCGATCCGCGACAGAGTGATGCGTGAAGGCCGAGCTTGGTGTATGAAGCGCCACAGGCCGACGCGACATTGATAGTTAATAATTTGAGACTAGGGTGACGCGCATCACGTGCACTACTTCTAGCTCCCACTGCGCTAACCCAAAAAGTATGTTTGCGACAAGGTTTCCTGCACAGTTTATTTACATGCACTTAATTTGCAATGAACTTGGAAGAAATCGGCGGAAACTGCTGGAGCACAGATTGATGACATAATTCCAGCCAGTGATGCGCCGCATTACACTGTATGCTGTCCTGGTGACCATAATCTGTGAACTTTATTCAGTTGGTCGTCGTCCAAACAATCCAGACCTATTGGTGGTATTTTCATCATTATTCTATTATCTAAACTGATTTTCAGGGTCAAAGCATAACGTATCCTCTTGAGAGGGTAGCGCAGAGCGCCAAATCTTTCGGCAGACCACGCTTACCAGACTAGCATGTCTGAAAACGTGAAAGCATCAGGTTCAATCTTTACGCAGTATTCCATGACATAGTGTTATGCATCTTCATTATGTATGTCCCATATCTGTTTGGAAAGAAGCAAACACGATGGCGTGGCAAATTCTGCATCTAGCTATTGTTAGAATAAGTACGTATAAATATAGTATCCTTTGCAAGGTTGACAGATCGATTTTTATTCCACGTCGACTCTAATATATACAATATCAACTAGGTAAACATTATCTATATTATTGTTTCCATGTTTTCTCATGATCCATCCGCACTCAAGGAGATGCTGTTTGGGTTATAGGTGCTTTCCCATTTTCAGAATGAAGGGCATGACGTGGTGAAATGGGCGGCAATGGTGGAGCTGGATCTTCGGCCGCTGCAGCTGCGTCGCCCCGCAAAGATCGCCCACTGTAAAGAGTCAGTATGCACATGCAAGCAGGGGGTACATTGTTCATGCCTTTTCGTTTTCCGCAGCTTTCCTCCAAACCATTTTTTGAAGCTACGGCTTGTCGAAGGCCGTTCCGGTTCCGGGGTCAAGGGAATATCCGATTGCAACACACTACTCGTTTGACTCTGTTGGCCAAACTGGCTAGCCTCTGGTGTCGCGTCGTTATCTTGAAGCGGAGGAGCCCATCTTTCGACATCGCCATTGACTACAACGAACCAGCCCAGCTTTTCTCCTGGAGCGACCTTGTCCCTTAGCTCGGCAATGGCTGCCCATTGCTCGTCCCCTAGGCCATTGCCCCGGATTTCATCTATATCTACCCCTAGTTTGACTTCTTGTACGATGTCACATACGTATGCGTATGGCTGGTCTTTGACGGTAAAATCATTAGGGTCGTATTGCTCAATCAGCTGCAGGTTTGGCAGCTGCGCCATTGTTTCCGGCCACTGATCCTTGAAGTTCTTCATCATACACGCGACTGTTGCCGGGGCCATGAGCCACTCCGGGGCGGCATCGTCGAGGTTCTGAAGAATGATGTGTATGCGGATCTGTGCGCGGGGCCATCGGAACCCGTGTACAAGCCAGGTGGGCATGTTGGGAGACTATACGCAGCCGGGCCAGATAAAGAAAAAGAAACGTGCCGTCAACGGGAGAGACTGAGTCGAGCGCTGGCTAAAAAGAGAAAAACGGTATGGGAAGTGTGAGTGCAAGTAGTAGCATGATAGAAGTGACCATCAGCAGAGCCTGGCTGACAGATTGTTCATAATAGTAGTCGGTGCAAGCTTGTGTGCACAGGAGACTTTTACCTTCGCCCAGACAAGACAAGGTCCGCGGATCGTAAGCTGCTTGTCTGTACTACATACGGGCGCTAGGAAAAGTAAAAACACCAGCAGCCAATGTGACACGAGCGGGTGGTGCAGAGTACCGATACGCCCAGTCGACAATACCGCCAGCCATGCCCACCATGGGCTCCGATTGGGCTCGTTGCCGGTGCTTGAAAAGGGTTGCGGGGGGAACTGGGATAAACGAGACCTGGCGACCGTGTATGGCAAGCTGCCGTCTGGCCCCGCCCGCGCTAATGCAACGTCGCTCCCGTTCCCACGTAGTATATACTACACCCACTCATTGTGCAGACAAGACTTGGCCCGCCTCGCTGCCGCTTGGACATGGACGACGAGGCGATAAAACACCTAACTGCTCAACATATCTGATACGTGTCACCATGCCCTTGTAGGTGCTCTCCCCCTACGCCAAAACTATCTCAGAGGGTGCTGAAGAGCAAACAGGCACCTGCTCGGCAAGAAGGTATGTGACGCGACTCTGAATCCTTCGCGTCCATGTCCTGACACCTGTTACAGTCATGGAACGTCTATAATGCCGACAACATTGCGCGGGTCAAGGCCGACGAGGCTGCTGCCGCCGCCCGCGAAGCTGCCGATGACCAGCGCATGCAAGACCTCGACGCCGAACGACGCGCCGCTATCCTGCGAGGTCAAACGCCCCCACCGCTGCCAGATGAAGTATCAGCCAAGGATTCAGACGCAAACAGACTAGGTCGCAGGGATGAGGATACTCATGGCAGAAAGAGGAGGAAACTTGCTGGCGAGGATGACACTGATATGGACATACGTTTGGCCAAGTCCATCACAGCCCCCAGTGACAACGACAGACAAGATGCCAAGATCTTGAGACTACGAAGCACAGCCACCGATGCTCCTCTGCAAGACCATGCTGGTCACATTGACTTGTTTCCCGTAGACATGAAAGAAGCCATCAAACGCGAGAAGAATGCCGAAGCAGAAAAGGAAAAACGTAGAAAGGAAAAGGCTCTCGAGGATCAATATACAATGCGCTTTGACAATGCTGCTGGAAGAGACGGATTAGGGCAACCCTGGTATACGGCACAGCAAAGACCCTCGCGTGACACTGAGAAGGATCAGGAAATTTTAGCATGTCAGGGCTATTCAAATAAAGACGTCTGGGGCAATGAAGATCCGCGACGCAAGGAAAGGGAACAAGCACGGATATCGTCCAATGATCCCTTTGCCCTGATGCAGCAAGCACAGGTTCAACTAAAGAAGGCCAAGCGCGACAAGAAGCTGTGGGCTGAGGAGCGAGAGCGAGAGTTGCAGGAGCTAAGAAGCGAGCAAGATCGGGAACATGGCCGAAGCAGACATCATAAGAGGAAGAAACGAGACCATGAGAATGCCAATGGTCGAGCCCACATGTCTGCTTCGTCGTCACACCATAAGCACCGTAACAAGAGTCGTAGTCGTAGTCGTAGTCGGGATAGACGCGAACACAAGTCTGCTGATCGTAAGGAGAGAAGAAGAGGAAGAGGAAGGAGTCTTAGTAGAAGCAATGAGCGGGATCGAGACCATCGCAGACATCGTGATAGGCGAGAAGAGGGGCATCGCAGATCAAGATCAAGATAATTTGAAAGAACTCTTGATGAGATTACAAAACAATATATATCAACATCAATTAGCCTACCAGGGATCGGTTTCTAATATACGTAAAAAAGGATTCAAGCTCGAAAGCCAAGCAATGGTGCATCTTCAGTGAGCAAGGATCGTATATGGCAAAGTGAGGCTCAGAAGATGATTCGTGAATGCCACATTAGATTGAATTATTTTCACAGTAACAGTTGCTCCTGTTTTCAAGGAAACTACCTAAGGGTGGGTATATTTGCATGTCAAAAAGGTTTCAGCAACTGCGCCATTGCGAAAATTACCTCCCTATACAGAGAGTGATTTAAACTCACTCCTATTGCCAACATCCTACGCACCGCTAAAGAACACGCTTACATCCTGTTTGTGTCGCCCTTTTCAACAATCTCTGCACCCCCTAGTCCACCAACAGGCTCGTTTGTAAGGTCCCGTTGTGAACCGTGATCATGTAGGTCAAAAAGTGGCTCTATAGGCTCTACATCCTTGCGCAAGATGTGCTTTTGGAAGTACCACGGCAGCTTCCTACGGTAATACGCCGAAAATTGACGATTTCCAACGTCGAAGACGGTGTCTAGTTCTTCTAGCGTGAGTGCCTTGGTCTCAGGCAGCAAGAAGTAAGCGTAGACGAAGCCGAAAAAGTTCCATGCTGCATACCAGCAGAAGGCGCCTGTAGGAGTGAAGGCAGCTTCGAGCGCTGGCCATGTTAGGGAGAGAATGAAGTTGAAGCCCCAGCAGATCGCAGTGGCAAAGGACATGCCCACATCACGAAGGTGCAGGGGGAATGCTTCAGCCGAGTATGTAAAAGGAACAGGACCTTCACCAGGGGAGTAGACAGCCATGACTAAGACACAAAGTTAGCAACTTGATTCAAGAACTCAACATATCGGGCCTCATTTAAGGAGATCAGGGCTGAGCTTACAGGTATAGATTGCAGCTGCGATCGATCCGAGACGGCCTTGTGTGGGTGTACCATCGGGATTGTTTGGCAGGAAAAATGAGAAGCCACACCAAAGAAGACAGATTCCCATGAGTGGAAAAGTGGTTAGCAGTAGATTGCGGCGACCAAAAGTATCGATAGTGTAGATGGCGGGAATGGCGAAGAGGAAGTTCGTTATGCCCGTGCCCATAGACGTCAGCAAAGCTTCAGATTGACTGAAACCAGCTGATCGGAAAATGGATGTACTGTAGTAAGCAATGACCTAGAAGAAACAGATCAGACGATTTTCACGTGTATAAGATTAGCGCAACATACATTAACGCCGCAGAATTGTTGCATGAACATGACGAAGAAGGCGCTCTGAGCAGCACGGCGGTTGCGACGAACCAAAAAGAATTCCCGGAGTGGGTTTCGGCCCTCACGTTCAGCATTCTCGATCTCGAGGAGTTTGTAGGCATAGTACATGTCGCGCGCGGCTTGCACTTTGGTCCTTCGAAGGCGGCAGAGAGATTTAAACGCCTTGTCGAACTTTCCCTTTTCCATGTACCTTGATATGAGGTCAGTATGCATGAACCTAGGTGTGCATGTGTAGCAAAGTTACATACCACCGAGGCGACTCTGGACAGAAATAAACCTGAACGCAGACGATCATAGGTGGGATACTTGTACTGGCCAACATCCACCGCCAGGGTGAAGTAGGCCCACCAATAATGGTTACGTTCTGGAATGCGACCGACACTATGAAACCCAGCATGATACCGAATGCTGTCCACATCTGCCACATCATAGTGAGCGCTCCACGGATAGTCTTTGGCGCAGACTCTGCAGCATAAACGGGTGTGGTGGATGACTTTGCGCCGACCGCAAAACCGAGCATGAATCGTGCGACGAGAAGGTTTTGCCCTGTGGAAGTGTCAGTACACAAAAAGTGCATGTTTACTTGGATACAACCCACAACTCTCGCAAGCCGCCATCCAGATTCCAGTTATGAAAGAAATGATACACGAGATGAAAATGGTACCACGACGACCAAAGTACTTATTAAGTGGTGCGTTGGACCAGCATCCGATAAGCGCGGAGCAAAGGTATGGGGCGCCGTTGAGAAGTCCTCGAAGCCATACTTCATCCGGACCGATATTGAATTCTTCGAAGTAAAATTCCTGCAAAAAGGATCAATGCTGGAGCTCTGTGAATCAGAGTGGCTGGACTGACCTGAGCACCGTTCACGGCTGTTTGATCCATTCCTTGCACAATGGCAGACCCTGCACATAGCACAACGAGAAAGTACAACATGAACGGTTGGGACCAACGGTGGTTGATTTCGTGTCGTAACACGTCCTTCTCTTCTGTTGACAGAGCGTCCACATATTCAAATCCATCTTCACGCTGGCCCACGCGAGCGATCAGTGCGCCCTTACGAAAGGATTCGAGTTCGCTTTGGAGTCCTTTCTCTGTACACCATGTTTCGACATCAGCCAGGACCTGTTGCTCACTGAGACCTGCGAGAGGGTTCCGAAGCTTGGCTGCTACAGATGCTTGTCGATGTTGAACACCAGTGTGCTCATGATGCTGTACAGCATTAAAGTCAGACTTGCTGCTGCCCGAAGAGGAGACAGTAGGCTCGGTAGCCTCAATATCGGGCTTGCGTCGAGACATGATGATGACTAGATACGAGAGTCGCGTCTAGGTGAATATCCCCAGTTCCAGGGGAAGATGTCGATCACAAAGTGGATAAGACAAGAAAGCACGCAGCAGGCACGTATGATCCGTTGCAGCTCAGTTATATAGTTACTCTCTGGGGCGTACTGAAAACCCGCTTTTTTCTCCATGAAATAGCGGGCCAGTGTTTGCACCAGAGGCAAGGTTCTCCACGGTCCCTCCACACCGTCCAGCCTTTTGGCGCATGTAACCGTACATGGCCATCAGGCAACGGTGTTGCCGTACCAAGACTTGTAAATGCGGTTTCATAGAGCTGTTGTTTCTGGGACGATGTCATAGTGGGTACATATATCTTGTTGGCCTCTCGGCGGAAGCAGGTTATGTACTTGGCGGCGGAACGCGCCACTGAGGCCAAGAAGACACGTGACATCCGGCTGAGGGCCGCCTGATAAGTCCTAGATGGTTCCAACCAATCTGGTTCCTATGCGCAAACTGCTAGAGGGACAATAGCTGCGACAGCCGCTGACGACGCCGCATGTTATGCTTGGCGTCAAGCGGAAACCGCACTTGGCACAGAGCATCATTACTTGAAGCGGCAATCCGCCTCGTTGACTCGGCATCAAGATCCGTTTGCGACTCCAATGCAAATGGAGCTACTGTAAGGTTGGGGCGCATGAAGCGCCAGTCTTGCGCGTATCAAGATCTGGATCTTGTCGGTGTCCGGAAGGCATGTGCTAGTGAATGGCCATGCTTGGAATCGGCACGGCAAGCCCGTGACTTCCAACACACCACTTATGTCAGTTGTACAGTGCAAGCACTGCACAATAGATAACTATGTCATTTACACAAACAGGATTTGCCAGATCACCCACAAATGTGAGATTTGAGCCGCATGTAGTCTATACTCCGAAGCCCAGAAATTGAGTGATTGGGATGGCACTACTATGAGCCAAGAAGGGCTCTCCAAATCTTGAAGTGCTTTTCAGACTAATGGAAGACTTCAATTGTTAGTGCAAAGCCTTAGTCCACTTGGCCACACTTCCCTGCATTTGACAGTAACGGAGCTTCAAACCCACTTGACATTGCCCCAGTTCACAGTTTCGGGTTTCAATTCCACTGGCCGGTTGCCCTCGCGCTTGAGCCCGATGTGCATACCATCGAGGCCTAGATGCTTAGGCAAATTTTCTTCCCCATATTCAAAGCAACTGCTCGAGACTAGCTGGCTTTAGTCATAGTCAAGTGACTATGGGGGGGTTGAGAAGGAGGCCTTGTTTCTCTGAACATATGCACAATATATTTTGTGTTGAGGAAAGCCATAGGTATGCTTTCCGACGATGTGTTCGCGAGAGAAGTTCCCGTGTGGAACAAGTTATGGTCTTCTCCAAAAATTTCAGAATGCGCTAGCTTTGTATGGTATTTGTATCGTGCTCTGAAGGTAGAACTTAACTTTAGAAAATGGTCATGGGAGATTCATAGATCGTCGATTATCTGGAATTAATGTGGATTACTAGTAAGATAGATGCTATCGAGTGAATATGAGTGCATACAGAAGCGTTGTGATACCGACGAGGCAGTGTTTATGCAGTAATTAGGTCCAGAAAGTAAGTTGCGTCTTCTTTTCTATTCTTTGAGCTCAATGGGTGATGGTTCAAAAACACTAGATATTCGTGGAGCACTATTTCGCTAGCTTCAAGATGAACAAATTACATCAATGAGACTATGGACGACGCATGTATGATCAATTAGTTAGAGTGATAAGGTAATGTGAATGGGCAATGCTCAAATGCGAAGCAAAACGAAAGTGTATTACGCTTTCGAATCTTGTCACCTTGTGTCACTCTTCACAAAGATCCCGATCACGCGATCATATTATTAGGCGCCCAAATTTGATCAACAGGACGATGACCTACACTCCTGGTGTCCTTCCCACATCAACCTCAACCCTGGAAAACATTAGCAACATCGATTAGGAGTATGAAGTATTCTACTCCTGTTTGTTTCGCAATGTTGCGACTCGGAGCACATGCCTCGCCCTGCGACAGTCCAAGCGCCAAAGACGTCATCGCCAGGCTCAATCTCACGCCAAACCCAGAAAAGGGCTATTACCGACAGACTTTCGAAGACGCTGGCAAACACACTAATAGATCATATTCTACGGCTATTTATTACTTGTTAGAGGGAGAGGTCGGCGCTTCGTACTGGCATCGTGTCGTAGACGCTGCCGAAATATGGCATTATTACGCGGGCGCGCCATTACAGCTAGATCTATCGTGGAACAACGGAACCGCGACTGAGCACAAGATTCTAGGAAGCCAGATTTTCCAAAACCAGAATCCACAGGTTGTCATCGAGAAAGGGCAGTGGCAGAGAGCTACTAGTTTGGGTGGTTGGACGCTTGTTGGGACAACTGTGGCTCCGGGATTCTCAGAGCAGGGCTATGAATTACCGGAACCAGGATTTGAGCCTCAAGGAGATAGTTGAACGTCATTCAAAAGTATTTTTGAGTGATCATCATCTGAACTATGATGACCTCTTCCACTTTTCAAGGCAATATCCATGGTTAAGATAGATGTGTGAACTCCAACGCGGCAGCGCTGAATAAACTTTTTGAAATAGGAGCGCAAACCACTTCTATCCACCAGTGACATGATCTTCGGTTTCAATTTCCTAGGTATCAAAACACAGTCTTCAACTCTAATCTTTAGAATGCGGTACATATCTATAAGCGTATCAAGGCAACTACGACACCATCAGCTGTAGTGCTGTCAGATCGATAGTCCTGTGCACAGGACTCCATTCCTGACATGCTAGCGCCACTAAGAGATCCTGCCAATCAGAGCTATGCAGTAGCGTGTATCAGGTGTTCATTGTCCGTTGGCTAATTTGGCGGACTTCGCTACTTCGCTTATAAGGCAGCTCAGCCACCATGGCGCGACAGACTCCGTACCAATACCAAGACAACGGACATACGATCATTTCTCAATGAGCCATACAATACAGTTGACCGGCTTTCTTCTAATGATCTTACTGGAAAAAAGCCTCGTGCATAACGTATTGCGGAAATTGCTCTTACACAAACATGCGCCACAGTTGGCGTGTTCACTGGGCAAAAGCCTCGTACAGGGCATCGCATCTTCGTACAATGCATACAAAATCGTATTTCCATGCGTACCTGCATTGAGAGAATCTAGATAATAGTGTAAGTTTGTTCGATACGTCTGTGATACGCATTTACCAAATATCACAACTAATTCCAGTCAATGGATGATTGCCTAACTCCTTGCCAGTTTACAGAAGCAAAGTGTGATTGTAGATCTCTTTTCGAGCACGTCGAGAAAAAGACTCCAAGATCCAATCGTGCGCTAATTCAGAGTTGACATCGATTTTTGCTTCTTTCACAATTTTTCCTTGTTCATCTGATCCGCATGGGAAGCCTTCGGACTTCGTCTCCCAGAGGCTCACTGCTCTACCATTTCGGTGAGTATGATTGTGTCACAAAACTCAAGCCACTCTCCAATACGATTAATCGAAGCGAGTCGACAAGTGAGATTTGAGAGACGTCTGCAATATCCACTCGATCTCATCCTACACAGCCTCGGAATGGTTTCAACGGATTGAATCCACGAATGCTCAGGATATTTACAGCTTCTATAGTTCCATGCCATGGATACTGATTCCTAGATTTAGAGTCATTTCTGCCGTTATCAGTCTTAGAAATGGCTGCTTTCACCAAAAACCGGTGGACGTCTGCGGGCTGAGCATTCACATTAACCTACCCATTGCATTCTTCAGCAAAGCTGTTTGTGATTTGACGCCTTTGATAGAGTCCGGAAGTCAAATCTCCGACTACTCTGACCACAGCTGACACTCCTTTCGTGTCCGCTCACCAACAAGGGAAAGTTGTGGGCGCCCACTGCGTCCGTGAATATTGAAGGCGTCGCACTCACGAAGCCGGGGCTGCCTGGTTCCCAAAAGAGAGAAGCATATGATGGAAGGATGAAAGGTGGGTCGAGACGTGCTCTTGTATAAGAAGCTGACAACGCACTACTTCTTGAGTTCAGAGCAGGTTCGAAGGGCACTACACTGACAGCTCTAACACTTTTCACTTCCTCCCTTTTTTTCAGTCTTTACAGAAGAACATTCATTTTGTGACATTGTGCAAAGTTACAATGAAACCACTTCATTTCCTTGGGACCGTCCTTCTGGGACTATCCCAGTCCCTGGCCAATGCAGCAGCAATTCCCGCTGAGCTCTCTAGCCTCGCACCATTTACGCCTAGGCGCGATATACTCGAAGAGCGCCAATCCCCGGCTTCCTGCGTCAACGTCGGAAACACGCCAAACACGAGACATTGTTGGGCTCAAGGCTTCACTTCATTAACAGACATGTATACGTCATGGCCCAATACTGGCGTGATTCGCTCATACAATTTGCGCCTTGAAAATACGACATGCAATCCAGACGGTGCTGGCTCGAGGGTTTGCATGCTCATTAACGGAAGGTTCCCAGGACCGACGATTGTCGCCAATTGGGGAGATACAATTAGGGTCACAGTGCGAAACCTATTTCAGTCGAATGGTACATCAATTCATTGGCACGGCTTTCGCATGCTGAACAAAAACATCCAAGATGGTGTAAATGGAATCACGGAATGTGCCCTCGCACCAGGAGACTTCAAGACCTACGAGTTCCAAGCCACTGAGTACGGAACAACCTGGTATCATTCACACTTCTCGCACCAGTACGGCGACGGTGTCGTCGGCACTGTAATTGTAAATGGACCAGCTACAGCAAACTACGACGAAGACCTTGGTGTCATGCCAATCACTGACTGGTACTACAAGACAGCGTTTCAAGCAGCCTCAATTGCATTTCAGAACGGACAGGCCGGATTGGGACCACCTGTTCCAGACAATATTTTGATCAATGGAACTGCTAAGAATGCTGCTGGTGGTGGATCTTGGAATAAGGTTATGATTCAAGCCGGCAAACGCTACCGACTTCGACTTGTAAATACGGCTGTTGACACCAACCTACTCGTAAATCTCGACGGTCATCCATTCCAGGTCATCGCAACGGACTTCGTACCCGTTAATCCGTACAATACTACTCACCTTCAAATCGGAATTGGACAGCGTTACGACGTGGTATTCACAGCAAACCAGACAGCAGGAAACTATTGGTTCCGCGCTGTCGCTGATGGACTGTGCCAATCACGCAGCGCTCGGGAAGGACGTGCTATTTTTACGTACCAAGGACAAACTGTGGCAGACCCCACAACTACCGCTCCTGCGAACCCTTTCACGGCATGCGGTAATCCCGCGACGACTCCCAAGATTGTGAAGAATGTGCCCAGCACTACTTTTGCTGCTCAGGCAAAGAACCTCCCTGTCGCGTTCGGCCCTGTCGCAGCAAACGGAAACACAGTACTATGGACCATTAATGGTACTTCGATGATCATCGATCCAGGCAAGCCCACTGTCCAGTATGTTGCAGAGAACAACAACAGCTTCCCCCAGGCGTATAATGTCGTTGAAGTTCCTTCAACATCTGCATCAACGTGGACCTATTGGGTGATCCAACAAGCAGTGGGAGCCCCGCCGATTGCCCATCCCATCCACCTCCACGGACATGACAGCTACGTCTTAGGTGCAGGTAACGGTCAATTTAACGCTGCTACTCACTTTAGTCAACTGCAATTCACAAACCCACCCCGCCGGGATGTTGTCCAACTTAGAGGTGGCGGCTGGCTCGTTCTCGCTTACCCTACGGACAACCCAGGTGCTTGGTTGATGCACTGCCATATTGTCAGTCTTTTATTTCCCTCTATCCATGATGATTGTGCTGACACTCTGTAGGCTTTCCATGTAGGCATGGGTCTCAGTATCCAGTTTCTCGAGCGCAAGCAGCAAATCAACCTGCCCGCTGCCGGCTCGGAGTGGAACAACAACTGCAATAATTGGGCCGCATACAAAGCTGGCACTACCGATGTCTGGCCACAGGACGATTCTGGCCTGAAGAAGAGATGGCCTCCTCTCCTTGAGAGCCGCTCGACGATCCGGTTAGACTAGGCGTCGGAAGTAGGGACTCTGGTAGCTGTGGCGTAGGTCAAGAGATACTTCTAGCCCATGACCTCAGCTTTTACTTTTTGAGATTTGCTTTTTCGCTCTACCGACATTCGCTAACCTTCTTACGCTCGCTTAATCCTCCTTTGGCCCCTTCGGCCACCCTGACGCGTTTTCCCTGTTGACATTCCTACACCTTATTACTGCTCAAACCTTGTATATATTCGGAGCTTTTACTGTCTTAGGAGTCTTGGACGTATATAGTATGAACAGCCAAACCTTTTCATATCCTAAGACCCTGACCCGCCTCATGTGAACCCAGTATTGCGGTTTGGTTTCTAGGAGTGATCGTCAGCTACATGCTAAGGAGCTAACTCCGGCACGGGAACTACATGTCTGAATCTGGCCAACCACATTCTATCTCCAACATGGCTAGCAGGGTATCCTGCTCTACACACCTTCTCTGTTGAGTGCTGACTTGAACTAGATCTTATAGTGGCGGCGATTTTGCGGCCTTGACAAACCTTATTTAAAGTCCATCAGCAGTACCGCTGAGGCTCAACAGTGGCAGCTAGCCAATGGCCGTGGCTTTAGACGGGATCACCGGATGAAACAAACGGTCCTAGATTCCGATGCGGGCCTACTCCAAATGATCTGACGGTATGCTAGATGATCGAACATGATCAGTATTTATACCCCGCAACTGCATGTGCTTTTGGAGTTTCCTGCAATGGGAAAGATACTGATATCTCGCGTTTATAAATGAACGCTAAGTCCTTGGAATCTGAGCCGCCGCCATCACCCTCAGTCATTTCTGCAAGAATGGCTACAGTCACGACAACAGCACAGCCAATACACGCTCCAAGTAGCGTCAACTCCGATCACATTGAAAAGGAGCCTCAACTCGCCCATGCCCCAACCAATATCTCTATCAGCCCCGAGCTGTTTGAGAAACTGTACTTGGCGCCTAAGACACCACATGCCAACGAGCGTGTTGGTCAGTACGCCAATGCCGTTCCTCTAGGTTTCTTAGGGTAACACATTCCCTGTCTATACCCTCGTCTCAATTATGCTAAGACCCGAGTTTAGTTTTGTAATCTCAACTTTTACTTTCTCCATGGTACTTATGGGTTGGGGCGGCGCAAATAGCCTTCCGGCCGTTGCGTAAGACAAACACGAAGCACTTTCTTATCGCTACATGTTAATGTCTACTAGTGGTATCTTCTTCTTCACCGGCCCGGTTCTCTTGACGCTCGCCTGTATCTTTCTCTGGATCCAGGCACAATTCTTCCCAATGATGGTTACCGGGTTGTTTTCGGTTTTCTGGCTCTCTTTTGGGTTACTTCAACTCCCTTCTCTCGGTATCGCTGCTTCGTATTCGACTACCGGTAACGCGGCAGAGGGTGCAGCGAGCCAAGACATGAATGCGGCCCTTGCATTGTTCTTGATTGTTTGGGGCTTCGCGATGGCTACTTTTGGTATTTTCACAATCAGGATGAATCTTGTCTTCGTGAGCATCTTCTCGGTTGCGGCAGTAGCGACCTGGGTGCTGAGTGCAGCCTACTGGGCGGTGAGCACAGGAAACTTTGACACTGCATTGAAGCTGAAGAAGGTAAGATTGGTTTCTCATTCTCAATTCTCAATCCGAACATTTCCTAACGATTTCTAGGCTGGTGGTGCCATGATGTTTGTAGTGGCGTGCTTAGGGTGGTACATGCTAATTGTGATTATGATGGCTGAGATGCGCTGGTCCGTCTCTTTACCTGTTGGCGATCTCAGTCATTATTGGGGGAAGACCGACATTGAAATTGCCGCTATGGAGAATGAGAAAAAAGACTAGGTTTTGGAGTTTTTGCTTTTACAATTCATGCCAGACAGGCCCATTAGAGGGGTACCCACAGCTCCTACGCACATCGCATGTTAAGATGCTGAATCATAAATTCAAATCTACTCGTTAAAAAACCCCACAATTTCTATAAAACACTGAGTATGCATAACTATTATTGCTGATGCATTTGATAGTTACGCTCACATTCCCTAATCATCCCTGCTTTGATTGCCACATCCGGTTATGCACGTCGCCACTACTAATATGGGATCGCCGCAATTGATGTCCTTAGTGTAACCAAAAGACCAGAACACTCGCAGAACATTCCTTAGGCGAAGAGATATAGGTTAAAGTGGCTAAACTTTTCCGATCTTTCAACATGCGCACCAATAACAAGACGTGATCGACGCCACACCACCTGTCAGCCTTACCCGAATCGGGTAGCGGTTTTGTCCATCGGCGGACGGATAGAGTATCCGCGAAAAGTTACCCTGATTTTCCATGATCCGTTACATTAATGACAGCTCTAGTTTTGACGAGAGCTGATGAACATTTCCTGGGGTCCTGACTAGGTTTAGGTGTGGTCGACTTGAGTATTGTGAAGAAGATCGTATTTAGGACAATGTCGATCCTTCACGTTTCTCTCATATTGCAAAGCTATTGTAACTTTCTTTTTCTATTGCTTTTCTCAGGGAAAGGCAAACATACGGGCGTATTTCTACCTATACATTCAACATGGCCGACCGGATAAAAGAGGACAAGCCGTCTTTGACACACATAGAGACCATAAGCAACACTGATAATGTAGACAATTCAGAGCAGGATGCAAATGAAAAGATCGTTAGGCATCTTCAAACCACTGGAGAAGATGTAGGCTTCACATGTAAGTATAGATAACATGACTCACCCCAACTACAGCCATGGATTTGCTGACCAGCATATGAAATTCCTAGTCAACACCCTCATGGCTGCAGTATCAATGGCGATGTGCTACAATGCCTACCTCTTCACACTACTCATCCCCCCAGCTATCCTCACATATATCAATGCAGACCTGGGACCTGATCCCCGTTATACCTGGATCACAATATCCTGGAATCTTGGAGGCGCCATGTTCGTCACTGTAGGCGGGCGACTCTCGGACATATTCGGCCGGCGATATTTCTTCATAGCTGGTGCCATTATTCTTATCATTGGAAGCATCGTCAGCGCTACGGGCCAAAGCATTAATCAGATGATAGCCGGAGGCGCGCTGTTCGGTTGTGGATCAGGGTTTCTGGAAATGGCTTTTGGCGCAGTTCAGGAGATCGTGCCGAGTAAGTATCGTCATGTTACCATTGGCTTGTTTGATGCCGCATCAATCGTCGCGCAGATTATGCCATTAGTAAGTTGGGCCATTATCAAGGAGACCGGAAACTGGCGTATCTGTTACTATGTTATGATTGCCTTCCAGGCTATCAACTTAGCACTACTGATCTTCTATTACAATCCACCATCTTGGAAGCAAAAGAGAAGCGAGCACGGCAAGCCTGCTGGGCAGATTCTCAGGGAGTTTGACTGGCTAGGACTGTTCTTATTTTTGGCTGGATGTACCCTTTTTATTGTCGGTGTGAGTTGGGGCGGCTCCATGGCTCCATGGGCATCCGCGACGGTGCTTGTTCCGATCATCGTCGGCCTATTAACGCTCGTCGGATTGGGATTCTACGAGGCCTACTCTACACTTGCCGCTCCTCTATTCCCACCACGTCTATTCATGGCATTGAGACACTTTACTGTGCCGATGTTAGTCATGGCCATTGGTGGGATGCAGTACTATTCAAATGCAACGCTCTGGCCGCGTCTTTCGCAGCTGATCTACGCCAGTGACGAAATCTCAAAAGGGTTGTATGCCGAAGTCCTTCCTCTAGGCACTATTATCGGCGGTATAATTGTAGCTTTCAGCAAGTACATCGGCCATCAGCGTTGGGTTATTGTATTTGCTGTCGCACTGCAAACCGCCTGTGTTGGCGCCATGTCAACCTCCACGATGGATAATCCTGTTAAATCCATCATTCTTACTGTCATCATATCTACATGCACGTCTGTCAATCTTCTGAACGGCATGGTACTGGTTGGATTTGGCATAGTGTATCAAGAGGATATAGGCACCGCAGCGGGTCTTGCAGGTACTTCACGCCTCCTTGCTGGTGCGGTTGCGACAGCCATTTTCGGAAATGTTACGAACAACAAATATCAAGAAATCTTATCAGAGCGTGTTCGGTCAAATCTAGCCCGATTCGATCTCCCTTCCAACATTCTTGTTCAGCTCGTTTCCGCCGCAAGAGCAAACACCGCCGTAGCTTATGCAGCGATTCCAGGTATCACGCCCGCCATCCAAGCTGCAGCCAGCCTTGGCAATAAGCAAGCATATCTCGAGGGTGCGCATCTTTCATATCTAGTTGCACTGGCATTCGGGATGCTAGGTGTTGTAGCTGCTTTCTTCATCCCGAGTGTGGACAGGAGAAAGTACACCAATAAGACAGTCGCCATTCAGAAATCAGACTGGAGGAGTTTGCGAGGGAAGAAATCAGGCGAGACTTGCTCGCCTTAGTAAAATAGGAAATTCAGAGTTTGTAAGCTGCAAAAGGCAGTGAACAATTCGAGATGATCATGGTTTCTTCCATGTTTGGGACTTGTGGAAGTTACATGTATGATTTGTGTATCAACCTTTCGAAAACCAAGGAACGAGCTTGCTTTGACGGGAGAATACACTCAAATTCCGAAGACGATAAACAAACAACAAAACATAACAAAATAAGATAAATATTATCTGCCTTGCGCGATGTGTCTGCGTACGTATTCCTAACGCAAAACGAATTTCTGTTCAGACTTCTGTTTCAGTATTTCTCCATCCATCATGCCGTGAATATAGCATTCTCCTACAACCTGATAGAGATTGTCACTGCATGGTCTCAATATCACTGGACATGCAGTCCCCAATAAGATAGCCACGACATCTCCAGGGGAAACATCGTTCGGAGCCAGGCCCAGATAACCTGTTTTCGTTGTGATGAGGGCCCTATTCTTGAGATAAAGCAGAACCAAACGCACACGTCGCATTGTCAAGAAATTGTACTCCCTATATTTTCCTGACCGTGGAAAAAAGCTTCGAAAATTCTGTTTTCCTATACAAAAGCTTCCATTGTTTTTCCTAAACGCGTCGAATTCCTTGAAATAGCTCCAATTGAAGAGTTTTGCCCATTCCGAGTCGGATGAAGAATTGGAAGTGTCCAAGTTGGTATCTGATTCTTCAATCCAGGGAATATCCAGAAGCTTTCCGGCTGCTTTAGGGTGAGCCATAAGCAAGGTCTGTTCAAGTGCCTTGGATATCCGGCCGCCGTATCTATTTGAAACTGAACTCGATTGGGTATGTTGCAAACTTGAAGAAAATCCTGCTGCAACGCCATCGACTTTGTCCACCTCATACCCGGTACAGGAAAGTAGGTGTTCATTTTGTCCGTTGGCCAAAAACTCAAATTCAGCTGGTCGCTCTCCGCTCGCTCTATGACGTAGCAAATGTTTGATGTGGTGGCGTTTAAGTGGCTTTCTTAAATCAGGAACCCATGATGGCCACCCTTCAATAGATGGAATGCCGCCAAGCATGATTTGCTGTAACCCATCTGAACGCTTAATTAGAGACATGGTAAACTCTGTGTAGACCTGCTTTTCTGACACTGAAGGCGAGTAGTTCGGCTGGATATCCTCGGAAATAGCAGGATCTAGTAGGCCCAGTATGCTGTAAACCTTGTCTTTCTCGATTTCTGCGTCTGCTCTGCGTACAAGACTAAGCAAGTGGTTCAAAAACTCTTTGTTGTTAGGCTTAAGAGTGAGACTCAGTAAATTGCGCACGCGACTTGCCAAGGGCCATGCGTCGAAACCGAAGTCGTGTATAGATTGATCAGAGTATTCTTCAGAACTCTTCAATAGATCCTGACAATAACTAGTACCTAATCGTATCATCCTTCTTGTCAGCATGAGTTTACCACACCATATTAAAGTCGACCTGTGATTCATAGCAAGTTCCTGAGTAATCCACGATCGAGTCCAATAAGGCTTTTCCATGAAGGCAATAAGAGCAGTTCCTCCATCGAGTAGAAGTTCTTTTGGGAGATCCAATGGTTTATAGAGGTTGGGACTGTGGGAAAGATGGCGCATTGACGCAACTGCCAATAGGTCCGTTGTGTTCTCTTGACCTAGCCAGACCACAACAGCTCTGGCTTGGCTATAGATGTCTCTCATGCGCTTGATTTCCTTTTCTTTCTCTTTTTCATCGTTCTGGTTAATGCACAACGAGTCAACCCAATAACACATGCCTAGGTCCGTCTCGTTTAGATCCCGCAAAGCCTTCAAGGCTTCTTCAAGATTTTTTGGGACCTTAATGTCGATTCCGTTTACTGTAATCTCCTTTGTGTATTCCTTCTTGCCCCAGGTATATGACAGAGCCTCGAAATCACCCCAGGTATAACGACAACGGCCATAGTAACTCTTATTCTTAGCGGGCAATGAAGTCTGCTTTCCTGACCTTCGCTCCTTCCAAATCGAACTTCCGAAGATCTATACATTCTGTAAATCTATCCCAGAATATCGGAATTTCATGGTCGCCTGTGCATCTGGAATGCGATCGAACCTGGAGAGGGCCCCCCAGTGGAACTTGTTCAATCGAACATTGAATCTTCTCTTCCGATAGCTTTTTACTAGATATGTCCAGAAACTTGAGAACCCGAATTTCGTTCTTCTTCTCGCAAAGAGGCTTGTAAAGTAGCTTGAATAGAGGGGGAGAAGAAGAAGAAGAAGAAGAAGAAGAAGAAGAGGAGGAGGAGGAGGAGGAGGAGGAGGC
>JAWDHC010000153.1:0-67786 GCA_036172615.1 Curvularia verruculosa | reverse complement strand
GTTTTTATTTCCGGAGTGTTTAGATGGAACGAAGACATTCATCATTACTACGTTATTCCGAGTAAACCATCATGCGATTTTATTCAATTGGTACAGGTTATTTCCTGTAGCCCTGAGCTGGAAGTCTTTCTTTTTTTTGTGGACTTGTCTTGGATTGTAAGGCGCTTGCTCTGCACGAGAGGTGAGGAGACAGTGACTTTTCTTTTTTGCCGAACGTGTATGTTTTAGTTGCAAGACAGCATTACCTTTTGTGAACGGCTTTGAAATTTTCAGGGGAGAGGGAATTTTCTAGAAGTTTTCCTTCCATTTGATTCACCATTTATTTCACCAGTCTTGTACATGTGTCGTCGCTATCTGGAAGATACAGATGTCCAAGGGTAGAAGATGGCGTTGCCCTCTACTCATTCGCTGATCGAGGCTTTGTAGAGCGTGGAATTCGGATATTCCACAAGATTGGACGTTTTCTATCGTGAACTCAGTTGTTGGAATGGTCGGTTGTCTCTCTGCTGATGTGTACATAGAAGCTTGTGACAAGGATTCGAACGCTTTACCTAGTGATGTTGGTGGGTTGCAATCCGATAGGCACTGATACGCTACCGCATGTCTTCCGTGCGTTGTAGGCTAGAATACAGCTGAGATCATCGACATCATTTCAAGCCATATGCCATATGTGACTCAGCTTGGTGAACATTTCCGACAGCCGATGCATGTAATACTTCGTTAAAACTAGGTTCACGATCTAGATCCATGCAAGAGTGGCGCACTCTCGTTCCAAGTAGCGAATCAACGGATCCCAATCTTGGCTTGCAGAGGTGGACATCGTATTTGATATACGTATGAATCGGATTCTTCACGAGTAACGTGGGCCATGCTGTTTACACAGGGTCCTTTCGTCTTGGCCAGCGCGTAGAACTTTCGCTTGGGGAAGCATAAATCTTTCCGATGCCTGAGGGTAGCATCGAGCCGCCAAACTCTCGGGTGAAGGAGTGAACGAAGCGAATGGTTGGGGAAGTGGATAGACATCCGGGCGGAAGTACTGCAGCACCCGTGAGATGCAGGAAGGTTACAGCCAGGCCGTTGGCTGGTAGACGAATCCCCCCGTTCTTTTATGCACAAAGACGTGAAATGGCACACTGCATGATCTCCGCACCGCTATTTCAGTGCCGTGCCGTCACGGTAGGCGCCCTGTTTCGAATCCCTGTTGCGACATGGCTGTTATGATAAATTCGTTTCGAAATACTGCATACGGGTCTGCTTGAGAATCATCTGTCGAACATCAGGAGGGAGACAACATCAAGGCGACATACTACGGTACTCTGCAGCAGTTGGTCCCCAAACGCAAAATGGGGTCAATCTTCAGCAACATACATGAAATCACCGATACAGACTGGTTGCTTGCACAGATCGATCAGATCGGAAACAAACCTTCTTACCAATCGCCTGGTAATTGGCTTGCGATACAAAAGTATCCAAGATCAAGCAAAAGGCTTGCGATGATGAATGTAGCTGGCTCGTTTAAAATCAGTTGTGGGCGTAGGATTCGTAAGACTCCATTCGGTAGTGTGAGATCCACACCACATGCAGTTGGGAATCTTTGCGGTATTAATGCGAGGTACCCACTTGAATATGGTCATCCGATCTTCGAATAGACCAGACGAGTCTCGAATTCTGGTACAAGGATTGAAGTTCCTAGCCAAGGTCGTATTGCAAATGTCCTTGGCGACGCTGTCACCTGTACCATGTGAGACAACCTTAGCTGATGGGTGCAGCCGAAATCTGCATGACAGTTGTTGGATCCGTAGACGCGGGGTGTGCGTGGGGTATGTGCTGTAGGAAAATTTAGCTTCAAAACGAAAAGGATCCAAAAATGATCTTTGTCTTGAGATCTTCGGCGGCAAGGCAAGTCTATCGGTCACGACAAAGAACACTGTTCGGAATCTCCTGTTACATCTGCCTGTTAGGTGGTATCATAGAAGATCTATAGAGTGGAATTGAGCAGAGCTGATCCCATACGATACACTGCCCAGTACGACATTGTCTGTGAATGTCCCTGTATTGAAGACGTCCGGAGCCTCGACCAAGCCTGGTGCTCGTCATTTATTGATCTGATAAAAGGTAACTTGCAGAAGATCCAAAAAGGGCTGCAGCATGCATTTCATGACCTGGGTGACGCAAAACGGCGGCTCCACCAGCCTTGATGGAGCAAGACCTAGTCAATTCGAGCCTCAGCGGGTTCAGCAACTGCTATATTCCACCCTTATGCTTCCGCGGACCGCCATTTCAGCATTTTCGTGGGTTTGTTTGCTATCAGGGGTTGCGAAAAGTCTGGCTTGTAGGGTGCATGAATGACAGAAGTGGGTGCAGTGGGATGGGTTTCCTAGGCCCGTGCAAGTTTAACATGAGCTGACTGGTTTAAGAACTAAGGGCTACATTTGATAGCATCAGTTCTGTTGTTGCTGTCCCCCTCGAAATCCTGTTCTTTGCTCATTATCCTTGACGTTGCGTTTCTGTTCTGGTTCGCCACACAAAAAACTACGTTCACAACATCACTTAATATTGTGGCTGACGTGCCACATGCATTTTCCTCGGCTGAGCTAGCTTTACCGGATACGTCTTTGAGTTTAATTTGATCGACCCGGTACGGAGAAGGACAAGTTTGGTTTCTCATGGCGAGAAGTCGGCTCGCCGGCCCACCCAACAGCCAGCGGCCACTGCGATTAAAGTATGGCGTCGCAATGGAAGCGCGCGAGTACTGCGATGATCCCTGGACAAATGGCGGCAGTTGCGAGGTTGTTCAAGGGCCCAAGGCAAGTGAATCTCGATCTAGTCTTTAGATGTAGATATGTTTGACGTAAGCTTGCTTCTGGTAGAGGCAAGCAATTGCAGTGTTTGTCGATGTATACTGACTTATATAGGCAAAATCCTCGTGTCTTGCTGAAGTAGCAACTATCAAACAGGACGACTCAGGAGAGGAATCTGCCATTCCCACACCGATCGCGCAAAGCTACTGGAAGATCATCTCTCCTGATGGTCATGAGCAACTGTGCTATGAGCCGATCCCCGGTTTTGAGCACCTGTGGAGTGGGCCAACTCGATTGCAGGGAATTCCTTGCTTCGCGGACTTGCCTAAGTCTCCTCTCTTGCAACTACACCAACCGAATGTATCCCCTGTGCCAAGTCGAACATACGATAGACCCAAGGCCCAAAGAAACCCACGGAAGAGAACTCAGTCCACCAGGCGAAAGTCTTGTTTCTATCCCAGGGCTCAACCTGTCAGTTACGAGGAGGGAAATGGACAGCATGATAGGGATGTTAAGATCACAACCGAGCAATCCTACACATTCTATATCGGCGACATCGCTGAGTTAAAGAAGTTCTTTCGCCGGCGACTTGACGAGCTCACTATGAAGCCTTTGCGTCCCATTGTCACGGCCTGGATTAAGCAGCTGGAACCGAAGCGGTTGAGTAATTATGGGCCCTATCATAAGAAATTCCCCAAAGAACTACCCTCCGAACGCACCCCGCCCTGGTGGCCTTCTGATGTTCGTTACGAAGAACCATCACACCTAGATAAAACTGGTAAGTTATTAAGTTTTCGCTCATTTTATGTCAGCAACTAAATCTCAACAGGGCTCTTGAACCTGGCAGTCGACATCATGCTTCAGCACCGTCTCATTGACAAGGAAAAGCGCAAAGGTCCTTGGGTAGCAAAGCTCCGGCAAGCAGCTCAGTACGCTGTTGAAACAACACCTCCCGACCAATTCTCTTCATCCAAGGGGTTTGGCTTCAGTGAGAGAATGCAAAGTCGAGCACTGGCAGAAATTCTCCCCAACCTGTTTGAGACCGCTCAGCTATTTGAGGACCACTTGGCATATCATGGGCATTATGAGGGCTCTGGTATATCAGATCCTGGTAGAGGAAAGTGGGTAACTTGGCAGCCACTTACGAGACCCACCCGCAAGCCCGTCGCTTCTAGAAAGCGCCCTCGAAGGACCAGAATGAGTAGAGATGCTAGGTCGGGGACTGATACCGATGTATCTGGAGATGAGACTGAGATGGATGATAGCACATCTTCTTCCTATCTGCCGGACGAACTACTGGCACCGGAACAAACTGACGCATTGAATAATTCCGGGCCAATGGAAATCCAACAGCAGGGGTTGACCTCTGCCCATGAAGCTGCAGCTGCGCCACTTCCTAGTTGTACCTACAACACTACCACTACACCGACAGTTTCCTTTGGACAGTCGGTATACGAATTACCTCTTGGGGACCAAATGGACTTAGACGTTAAGACGGCTACGCACACGCCATCCTATAATCACATTCATACCAACGGCAGCCATGTATTACAGTACTCTACTAGCCACCCAAGCTACAACCAACCTGCCGTTCAGGCTCAACAGGATAGCTGCGCTTTCCTCACCACATCGCAGTCCCCATTTATCCCTGGCTCTACATCAGTTTACCACCCGTTTTCTGCATTCGATGCGCACCTTCTCCGCCCGATTGAGGATGCAGTATTCGAAAACAACACTTTTTGTCTTCACGGCCATAATTCCTATGGCCCATCATCTGTCAATCTCTTCCACGGGACGCCCAATAGTGCCAGTACCAACTGCAAGGTGAAGGCATCCCTATATTGATCTCCTACAGCATTGCGCACCTGTTCTGTCTTTTTTTCGGCCTTCTGTTTATTATGGTATCCTGCATCAACGAATCATGACTCCAGCTCCTTCGTTGCTTTTGCTTCGGGTTCTTTCCGCCTTTTGTATTTCGTTCTAGTTGGCCAAAGTGAGACTGACCACTGGTGGTTGCCTCATTAAGGTCACTTGAATATGTTTCGGTTTTTCCAATTTTGGAGGCTCCTTATTGCTCAGACAACGACGTTTCGCAGTATACCCTCTACGATGCAACGGTGGTTACGACTGCACTGAAACGGCTTTGGTAAACATCTATGATTGCTTGAAGGAAAGGGCTGTTTTGAACTGTTCGACGTTTCATTGGGCTTGCTGTTGCTTTAATTAAAAAGGCCATCGCCGATCTAGTCAGAACGGGTAGAGCCGAAGACGACATGCTCAGAAGAGTGCATGGAGCGAAGGCTAACGAGCTGCTGATTGGCGACTGTATACTTATAGAAAAGACGCATCAGCGTTACATATTATTAGCTATAAAACATTTCGGGTATGTCACATCTAAACAAAGATGCGGATACGAGAGGCGTGACGTTATTGAATTTGATCGAGGCCAAAGGTTGTGTTGTAGTGAGCTGGCACGCCCAGCCACACGTGTGCCAAGGCGCTAGAGCCGCGTCCCAGGTCCGGGCTTGTGAACCCATCAGAGCTATTGTTCGCGACGTTCAATGGGTCTTTGTTGCATTCCAGCAGCCGCCGCCAGTCGTCCTCAACCCGACTCGGCCAGCAGCACACGACCCAAAATCCGAATCGCATTCCGACTGTATCCAACGCTTAACCAGCGCCAGTACCCGACCGTTGACTGTGACGTCGCTCGCTGGTTAAACACGAATCGCATCTATCGATAGAGTCGCGACTATGGCGACGCCGCGCGGTGGGAGAGGCGGTGGAAGTGAGAGAGGGCGTGGCGCGAGAAGTGGCTATACTTCCAACACAAATCGTGGACGCGGAAAGAGCCACGCGCTGAGCGACGATGAGCGACCGGCGCAAACTCTCTATACGCGTGGACAAGGGCGGCAGCACAGCAGTGGAGGTAGAGGCGGTGCAAATAGCAATGGCGGTTCAAATACGCGAGGCGGTCATTTTGGCACTTCGTAAGTTCTCGGGTTTCCTCTAACTGGAGTACAGGTCGTGGGCGGACCAAGGGCGCCATCACCGGGATGCACTCCAGACCATCGCCATTCTTGCGATACATGCCAACCGAGGGCCTCTTGTGGCCGCTCGCGGCCTTTTCTAACTCGGCATTTCTAGGAATAACTTCGCTTCGAACAAGACGAATACGCCCAACTTCGCACCCCACGAATATCAGAAACGTCTGAACTACGTAAGAATCGTCCCGCGCATTCGGCCAGGCAGCGCTGACATGGCTAGATCAAAGCAGAGCGGCCCAAGATTCGCGAGCAATTCATCAAAAATGGCCTCATGAACCCAGAGGGCCAGATGCGCCTGAGCGACTCGGTCAAGCTATACGGTATATGCGAAGAAATGTGCCCAGAGTACGAGCGTGTGCGTCGCATTGTAGAGCTCGACGTCAAGGCACCAGAATGCGTGAGTATCAGTTGCAACTCCTTGGCTACACTCACTAATCTACGATCTACGTAGACGCCCGAGACCCAGCATCTCCCTAGTCGTAGTCAACGTATACCAGATGAGTCGCGAATGGTCAAGGCATATGCGCGCTCTGCAGCAGGCATGGACGTGGAATTAGTGTCAGAGATTCGCTCACCTGTCGCTTGTCTGGTAAGTCATTCCTGGTCTGCAAACATCAGTCAACTGAACCCTGCAGAAAACACTCAAGTACCTTTTTGGACGCCTCGACGAAGACGATTTCGAATTCCTTCACGCGTGGCTTTGGGACCGGACACGAGCGGTACGAAAAGACCTGCGTACCCAACGTATTGAAAACAAATCCGATATCGCTATTCTCCTGACTTCCCTCGAATACAGCGCCCGCTTCTACATGCTGTCAGCTCATCAGATGGCACGGTGCACAAAGGATGACTACTCGCATCAGCAGGATGTTGAGCAACTAAACCAGACTCTGATCTCGTTGAAGGAGCGATATAGCGATAACCGACGAGCCGGTATTATTTCAGAAAATGAGGCAGAGTTCTGGGCATACCGCTTGATCCTGGCACCTATTTACGCAAACACGCAACTGGAAAACGAGTTACATCGTCTGCCCAGCGATTTGCGGAACAATCCACGAGTGAAAACTGCTTTGGAGATTTTCCGTGTTCTCAAAACTATCATCATCCACAGGAACTACGACAACTTCGTTCAATGCCAGTCTAATTGGAAGGTATTCTGGGATCTGATCAAGTCGCCTAGGGTCTCGTACCTAATGGCATGCGCTGCTGCCATTTGCTTCAATCGGGTACGCCACGTCGTGCTCGACTCAGTCTGGCGTGCCTATCGAGTTGGCCAGTACAGACATCAAGTTAGTGTTGAAGAATGGACAACCGGCAAGCTAAGAGAAGTACTTGGTATGGACACTGATTCAGAGGCGGTTCAGTTTTGTGAAGACCATGGTTTCGTATTCGAGGTGAATGAGGCTGGACAGACTTTCCTCGATATCAAGCAGAAGAGCTATGATCGAAAAGCCATGGTTCTACCAAAGGCCGACATCAAACCTCAATTCTTTTCCGCATCGATTGTCGAGGCTAAACGCTACGGCCGGCCACTCTCTGCCGTCATCGCTGGCTTGACAGTACAGGAGACCAAGAAAGGAGGTTTCTCTTTACAAAATGCACTAACGAATCAAGTCGACCAAGCGGAGGATCAAACTTCGTTGTTCGTGCCTGAGAAACCTAATATCTTCAGCCAACAGTCAAATGGATCAAACCCATCGGCTGGTGGTTTTAGTCTCAACCCTACAGCTTCTCCTTTCAAATCCGGTAATACTCCTACAGGAAGCCCCAATCCATTTGCAAAGGCTCTCCAACCGGGAGTGTTCGACCCTCAGAAAAACGCGATCAAGTTCGCTCCATCGCCAGATGCGAACACAAACCCATTTCTCCAACAAAAGAGCTCTATGTCGTTTCAATCCACTCCAGCCATGCCCCCTACGAATCCTTTCTTGAAAAACAATGTCACGCAATCTCAGCCTGTAATGTCCGGAGCTGCAACCAACCCATTTCTACCTGGATCATTCAAAGCTGCTCAACCAGCGAATCAACCACAAGATTCTACCTCAGAGCATGAGCCCCCTGTGCCAGTTGAAACTCCTAAGCCAACTCCTTTATTCAACTTCTCTACACCGGGCTTCAACTTTGCATCTTCAGAAGAGACTCCGCAGCAAGCACCAACTTTTACCCCGGCGGGATCACCACCTCAAGAAGACACTTCCACACAGGAGGCTGAAGCGCAAAGAGCAGAGCAAGAGCGACTTGAGGCTGCTGAGAAACAAAGACGAGAAGACGAAGCACGAAAACGCGTCCAAGAAGCCCAACGTGCCAAGCAAGCAAAAGAGGAGGAGAGAAAGAGGGAAGCTGCCGCAGCGGCAGAACGGCAACGACAGGAGCAGGCGGATCGAGAGCGCAGAGCTCGTGAGGAGCAAGAAGAGTTGGCCCGACAAGCTAGGCAACGTCAAGTGCAAGAGGAGGAGGCTCGGGCGAGACGAATACAGGAGATGGATTCCGCATTGCGTGCCCTCACGTCGGACGTCATGTTTGACCCCCAAGAAGGACTGTTGATGCAGTTCATCGAGAATACAGCCATCAACATCTCAATCGAAGCAGCAAAGTCGGTGGAGATGGAGAAAAGAGTTGCGTTTGTGGATCGCAAGTACGAAAGGTATCTGGTTGAATTGAAGCGGGCAGGGTTGGCCAAGATCATGGCTGCTGTACAAAAGAAAAAGCGAATGCGGAAAGCTAAAGAGCGAAGGAAGCGATTAAAAGAACAGCGTGCTCACGCAATGTCGATGGGAGGGGAGGAACCAGTAGATGCGTTTGTTCCTGGGCAGGCTGCTGCTTTCGACGGCACTGCAACAGCAGCAAGTCAAGAAAATGACTCTAGGGCATCGCAGAAGCATTCGTCGAATTCTCGACGTGCCAAACGTACTGAGGAACGGCGAAAGACGCAGACGTTCAGAGCAACTAGCGCAACGAAACTCAACGAAAATTCTAACAAAGCAGATCTGAAGGCAACAAGCGGTTCACACAACATCCTGTCAAATGCAAGTACAAACATGGACAATGTCTCGGCACCAGCTTATTCACAGGCCTACCGTCAGGCCGCGGCATCGGCCCCTGTGGATCGAACAGAGACAGATTGGTTTAAACTGCGAGCTATGGGTATCGATCCCAGCAAACATCGAAAACGGAGTTTTGATTTCACCTCTTCCGATGAAGAAAAGCTAGACCAGACTGAACTCAAGCGTCCTAAGCTATCCTCAAGCTCTACCTCAGCGGAGCATCAATTGCCACCTACGCCTAAGACCATGGAGGAAGAGCAGCGTGATCGCGCTGAAGCCATCAAACAATCATTCAAAAGGTCAGCTTCGACAATATCACCGTCTCAGTCGATCAATGGAGCCGCATCCTTCAATGGCCGTGCTTCATTCAATGACTCCACCAGTAACTTGATTGAAAGAGCTCGAAAGCTGGTGGCTGGAGCCAAGGCGGAGATGCCACCACCTTCACACATGAACGGTGCGATGTCTATTTATAGGACTGAGTCCCTCGATAGCAACGCCAGTCAACTTATTGCACGCGCCAAGGGCCTTGTAGTACGACATGACACAACAACAAAGGTGCAGCACGATTGGGGCCGTAGCGTCCCCAATCTTGGCTTCTCAGCATCTCAGAGCCAACAATCAATGCATAGTCATAGCAGCTTTGGCAGCGCATCATCGACCAAGGATCGTCCGGCATACTGGGGGCGTACAAGCCGATTCGTACCTCGCCATCTCTACGGTCAGGGTGCAGAAGTTGTTCGCGCCTACAGAGTAGGACAGGGTCTTAGCAAGTCGCCCTCTAGCACCCGACCTGCCAGTACAGAACCCCTCGCTCTTTCATCTCCGGTCCCAGCCCAACGATCCTTTGTCCAGCATGCCCAGGGTCAAGCTCAAAGTTACATTCAAGAGCAGTACAGTGACACTGAAGAAGCCAGTGGTGTTGACGTCGTTGATGTCGACACTGAAGATTCGGATGCCATCTCGACCGATGAAGAAGAATCCATTCCTGCAACAGCCTCATATGCTGGTGTTCAGTTCCCTGTCATTCCACCCGATAATCAAGAATACGACGAAGATGCAGATTCCGAGATGCTGGAAGGCGAAGAGGATAATGACGATGAGCTCCTTGACTACGACGAGTATGACGAGGAGGTTGAGGATGAGGATGAGGATGAGGTTGAGGATGAAGATAAAGATGAAGATGAAGATGAAGATGGTTTTGAAGAGGATGATGGCGAAGACGAAAAAACCATGAAACCCGGAGCAACCGAAGACGACGCTATTGAGCTTTCCGACTAAGACCTTGTTCCCTAGGCAAAATTCTAACTGTAAATTATCCGAAGAGTGTTTCACAAGCATAGCGGCGGCGTTGTTTTACTCGTATGTTATTGCTCTTTAATTGTTTTGCTTTCCAAGGATAGGGTGGTACAATATGCGTGGGTGTAAGCGAAAAATGATACCCAGTTATAAATTATGGAGTGCGATGGTTACGTACATACGAAGAAGGCAACGGAGAGTGTTATCAAAACGATATCGACATGTCGATGTGCTGGTCTAAGATGGTGTGTCGCCCCGGTTCTATAGTGATGTTTGATGTGAGCCATGTCTACTTTTCGCAGTCTGCTGAACGATCTTTTTATCCTTTCGACAAGATGCCCTACACCAAAATCTTTGCCAGACAACTAATCAAGACAGCCACCACGGCCAGCGGCAAAATCCTTGAAGCCAAGTACGCCATCAAGACTTAGACTTGAAATTGTATCTTACTATGGTAGATGGTGCAAGAGGGATTCCCAATGGCTTAGAACAGACTTCTGACATCTCTGTTCGAACCACTGTTGCTGTTTTAATGTGAAGATTTTCTTTTCTATGTACGATGAGACTAGATTAGACTGACTGGTATCAAGCAGGAGCTTTCGAGCCCCGTAGACCTCAAGGTATACTTCATAACTATATTTCAGGACAGAGGAGACAAGTGAGTTGGATATAAACCGTATTCCACGTTCGGTTGAAGGATGAGCGCGGAGGACATCATCGCGGCTTTGAGGAAGCAGGATCATAGAAGGCATGGCGGAGGCCAGGATATGCGAATTACAGGCGGAGAAATGCAGGTTCATGAACGCGAATGGAGATAATTCATAGGAAGTTGTGTACCTTAACTGCGACTGGAAATTACTGCCTAACGCTAAGCTTTTGACATTGGTGCCATAGGAGCGACCGCACCACTATAGATGTGGCTCTCATGTACAGCCCAAATGCGCGCGATTTTTCAACTCTTCTTCATTCATCGCATTTACTATTTTATGCTGAAAGACTAGTAACTGGTCGTGAACACACGTATAAGCGAAGTATTCGGACGGATGATGGCTTCTGCAGTGGAAAATAGCATTGAGTATGCAACTACTGGAGCAGGGACGTTCTACCAAACTCAATGTACATACCGTGCCTGTTAGTTTTTCGGAGGCACCAGAATACTGTGGGATGTATCTATGTAGCGCCGAGAAATGAGTGTTGGTTCAGTTCTGAGAACTAATGCTAGCAAATTATTTATTAGATAAAATAGTAATATTCAATGCTGCTTCGTTTCGAAAATGAAGTAGCTGGTGTTTTTAAGCAACATTTCTGATTCGTTATTTCATTCTATCATTATCACATGTTGTGCAGAGAAGCTTATCACATACACAATTGGGCAATTTTAAAGATGGATGCACAACTGCTCAATCCAATTCAATAGTATTCTTCATTTCCACACCGAAATTACCACTGATTAGTTAAGATCTTGCTCTATTCTTCATGTATACTCCTCATCCTCCAATCATCCTCGGCGCTTTTAATAATATTCGTCGGGGGTATAATGCTGTTTTCATCCTGAAATCCAAAACACTAAACCAAAAATGCCACAAAAAACTCAAAACTTTTGGTGTCTTCTTTCTCGTCCTCGGTCATACTGACCCACTCTTTCGTCAACCCCATAGGTCTTTTTTTTCCTTCCCCATGGTCTAGTGCTTCATTCCCGCAGCCCCACAACCGTAGCTGGCCATGTATGCGGCATTCACGCTGCGGTGATGCTCACTGGCATGCTTCTTGACGCCCTCCCACATTTTCTTAATGCTGAGGTTGAGCTTGTGTTGGGCTTTCGCTTCGTTTTCTTGCTGCTGTTGCAGGGCGACGAAGTGGTGGGCGTCGTGAGCTGACTCATGGGAGGCGCGACGGGAGTGAGCCGCTGGGGTGGCGGGGATGGAAGAAGATGGGGTTGAGGAGGTGGAGGCGGAGGTGAGGGAGAGGACGCGTGGGTGGCAGTCGGTGTTGTTCATTTTGTGTTTGATTGTGGTGTTGATCTGAGGTTGGTTTGGGTTGATGATGAGATGAGGTGGTTTGTCAAAGTGACTTATTTGGTAGAAATTGAAGTACGAATAGTAAGCTGAGGCTTGAAGACTTGATTCTTGGTGATGCTCTGTTCATTTACTCCGCTCTCTCCACTCCTTTATATAACCCCAGAGCCACGAGAGAAACAGGGAAGAAGGAAAAATTCTCTCGCCCCTTCCCGCAACACCAAGACTCCAGATCGTGAGACTTGGACACGTGCATCGTGTTTGAATTTTTCTTGTTGCCAACACGGCGGCTGGCTGATGTGAGAGTGGGTCGTCGAGGAAAGCATTGTTAGCCAGCCAAGTTCCAGAACGCCATAGAAACCAAGCACACCGAGCACACCGCAAGACGTCATCATTGAGGCTCTCCAAAAATGCCCTGACTAGTCCTTCTTTGGCGACCATCATACTGCAAATGGAGAAGCAGGAATGCGTGATCTCCTTTAGCCGCTTAGTTCCCGACGGGAACTCGTGATGTCCAGGTGATGAAAGGCCTTTCGGTTTGCATCGGCTCAGAACCATCAGACTTTTATACCGTAAAGGCCCACAGCAGCAACCTCACAGGTGATGGCATTGACACACGAGTTACCTCTAACGGTCATTTCGTGTGTCATAGCCCGTCTTGTTGTTAAATTAAGCGTCTCGGTGGTGTAGTCACGGTGTTAGGTTATTGGTGGCTATTTACGCCGAGCACCTGATGGGTGCCTGCATTGCGGCTCAACAGAATAACTGGGAGTCTTGCCACGGATGGAATTCCCAATGGCGACATGGACACGTGCGATGGCGAGAGGAGGGTCGAGGTTGAAGCCGCAGTATACAACGCACGGATCCGCGAAAACGTTTTTAGCCAAGAGAATGAAGCCGGTGCGCAGTAAGCAAGCAAATCGAGAAAATGTATGTGTATTACCCAAAAAGATGGGCGACTAGCTACGCCACCGAGAATGCATGGCGACCAGTTGCACCAACAGATACCCAAATTATAACTGCTATAACGCCACTCTATGCCCGGAAATGCCGAATAAGGGTTTAGCGAAAGAAATCTATCAATCAATGGTGGGCAGAAAATGTCCTGCTCTCCTTACTTCCATATGCCGAGTCGCTATTCTCATCGTCAGACTCGAGCCCTTCTAGCTCAAACTCATCTGCGTCTCTTATCCTGGGATCCACTCTGCTGTAGCCGTTGGCATGTCCGTTCATACGAGGTGCTTCGGCATCGGCCTTGTCATCCTGCTCCCAAGTATACACGGCATACAAGTGGATAAGCATATTGACAACTAGTACCATGTTAGTCGCAAGGAATACATGACGAGTATGGAATACTTACAGAGGAAGAGCAAGAAAGCAATGCTGAACAGGATTAGCACATAAGACACATGTGTGACTTGGGCATTAGAAAGAAGCTCCATCTGCTCTTCCGTCGCACCCATGAACATGAATCCACCAGCCATAAGTAGGAAAGGCGTCATATACTGGAAACTGTTGGGGTCGGAACCGTCACTTCTGACGGATGTCTTGTCCTTGAGCACGAACGAAATCTCAATCATGCGTGCAGCACCCGCAGCCATGAGAGTGTATCCAAAGACGGTATGGATCATGGTTGAAAGAGGCAAGTGCTGTGGATGTGATGACATGGCCCATCCTGTCATGAATATGACCATGCCTGGAATCAAGTTGCGCTTGGGCTGTCCGTTCCGCTTTCTGCTCAGCCAGATACCGACCAGGCCCGCAGCCCACCACACAATACCCATGGAGGTATGTTGCAGATCGTTGTGAACCCACGGTCCTCCCCATTTGTGTTCGGTGAAAGTATTCACGCAACCCCAAGCAGCGATGACAGCCGAATCGAAGAATTCCTGGCTTCTGCCTGTCCTCCGCAGCCACATTTGTCCGACCAGTAGGATAATCAAGAGAATAATGCCGTATGCAATGAAGGCGCTTCCCATGATGAAGTGCGCCAAACATTGCCCGGTGTGGTCATCCCTGCAGAAGCCTAGAGCCGTTATGCCTCCAAAGAGAAATTGAACCCAGGTTATCACTGGAAGGGCCTTGCCAAACACGCCATGCACCTTGACTACGACATTGCGAATCTTCCCGTTGATACCCTTGTCGAGATGAAGCTTCAGGTAAACGCCCATTACGACCTGTGAGATCAATACGAGCATGATGATAGGGACGAATGTTGAGTGGATGTTATCTGGAGAGAATTGTCTGCCGCCATGCTGATGACCTAGGAAGTAGCCGATGATTGCGAGGAGCGAACCGAGTGTTTGAACTGGAACATGCCATTTGGATCGTATTATCTGGTAGAAGCCGTTAGTCTGGGCCTTGTCGGGTGTGAGCTATTGTCGAGCAACGTACGCCTAACACCATGCCCGTGGGGAAGATGATGCCCCACGCGAGCGACTGGATCAGGATGTGTGTCCATAGTACCGAATCCTGTCAGGAGTTAGTGCATGCCCATAGCAGGCTGGGCACTCATGGCGCATACAATCGGATCCGGTGAGACGACGTCGCCCTGCTGTATCTTGCTGACTTCGTGGACGTGTGCTGTAGCCATGGTGCTGTAGAGGAGCGCCACAAGGGCTGCTCTTCTTGTAACGGAATCCATCCTGCTGGTCGCGCTTCCGCCAATCCTTCGGGTGGCGCCACCTGCGAGTTCGACAATGGAAATGATGGGGACGATGGGGACGATGGAAATGCGCTGCGACGTGAGGAGTTTCAAAGCTGCATCGAGTGGGTACCAAGGCAGAAAGCGGGTGGGGAAGATGAGCAGAGGGCGCGTCAGTCTCCTGTTGATGCAATTGTAATCTCGAGCTCACGTGAACCAGCGGCCCCCTTCATTGGCTTCCGCAGCAACTCGTCCGGGAAACTACCACAACCACCTCCGACGCATCCGCCGCTCTCCACCTGGAATACCAGCCGGTATGGCTATCGGTGAGGGCATCACAGAAGTTGCAGACTCGGACGAAGAGCTGATGACGTCTTCGCCTTTCTTGGGGGCTGACGATGTACCCGACAAGCTTCCCGCCATGGCCTCCAGTCAGCTCCAAGAGCCCCAAGACACGATTCAGAACCTACATACCACCCTCCAAGCTCTTGGACAAGATGATGCCAACTTTTCTCTACAGGGCACTGCTATCTTGAGTGCCGATCGTCGTAGCGCTTCGAATGATTTCGACGCGTTCACTCTTGACCAAACTGACGTGAAGTTTGAAGGTGCAGTGACCCTACAAAAGGAACCCGTAGCAACTCAAATTAGCCATCAAGACCTAGCGATACACGCACAGATGAATTCCCCTGGGCTTGCGCCACGGATCGGCCATGTGCCAGTTGCGAACAGCAGCATGAGGCAGTTGTTGCCATTACCAGGGCGAACACAGCCCTGCACATTTGCACAGACTTGGGACAGTAATTCTGCGCCCAAAGATGCTTGCTCCAAATCTCCTCAGGACGCGACCAATACGTGTGACTCGAAGGCTCATGATAGGCGAACGCATGTGGGACCAAGTCATGTTGTGAGGAACGGCTCATCGCAATCTATATCGGAAGACACGCGTCAAGACGTAAGCGAGTATTCGGACATTATTTACCCAAGCGAGAAAGCAGTTTGTTGCAGACCTAATTATCCACCTATGTCTTTACTCACATCAGTTAGGTGCACAGGTCCCAAGCTATGGGCATCTCTGACACGACAAGGACCCTTGCTGCGGCAGCGACGAACTCCTTACCCACATCATTGACAGGATCAGTCTCAATCCCAGTTGCACCCAAAAATGGCAAAGACATTCATCCAGATCCTGATTCATATGAAATTGGGGGCCAAGGATTGCTGATGAATGGGGTTGATTCTTTTCCAGACACGATCCAGGAGCCAGTGGCCAGGGCATTCACACCGCAAATTCGGACTGTACCAGAAACGCCCCAAGTCCGAAGCCTGCTACTTCAAGAGGTACCACAGCCGAGCGAAGCAAGTCAGGGTCTTGATACAGGTGTTACGGCTACCGAGTTCACCTGCAAGTCTCAGCCCCAACCTCCCACAGGAGCTTCACCAATCACTGTATTGACAAGCCTACCAAAGACTCCTCAGGAAGTCACTCTCTCGGAACTCAAAGCACAAAAAGCTTCGTTGTTGGCCTCTCTGCGTAATCTTCCCGCTATCCAGGTGTTGATGGAAGAAATGGCGTCTTCAGATACTGCAGTTGATGGTGGATGTGACAAGCCTAGTGATGCAGATATCATGAATGTGGCGAACAAAATCGTCAAGCAGCATATCAAGCTGTTGCATGAGTACAATGAATTGAAAGACGTAGGTCAGGGACTCATGGGCCTCATCGCCGATCAGCGAGGTGTCAGAATTGTCGAGGTCCAAGAAGAGTTTGGCGTAGATGCCAAAGACTGATTGGCGAGCAAGTCTAGAATGAGGGTCTTGCGGTCAAGAGCGGGATGAGTGAGACGGCGTCTGCTAGCGAGAGTAGCGGAAGTACAAGGCAAAAATGAGACGTCTCTTGGGAAATTTGCTAGACCTGCTTGTTTTCACTCCGCATGTGGGCCATTCCGTCGGCTCCTCTTGCCCATTCCTTTTGTCTGCCAAACTGACCCACTTGTATACGGACATGGTGATGTGCACTTGCCCATCTGCCTGCTAACATGGAATTTTGCTCCTGCGCCAAGAAGTCAGGGGCCACTTGGTTTCGAATATCCTCCGCAATTCTCACGTACACATTGTGGATCTATAGCCTAGTTTTTGTCGCCATAGGTCCAACTGCAGCAGGGCTGAGTGCCTGGTCTGCGGGAAACCTCCGCGGCTGAGCTATACCAGCCACATGGTAGAATCTCACGCAGCCAAACTCGCGGGCCCCGAAGATGCCCCGGTTGGGCTGTGAGTGGCTACGGGGAATATTCGGCTGCAGGGAATCTCCAGCGCCACGTTTCTATCAAACGGCGGAGACGACATCCACACCTGAAGAGTGTTGTATGTAGTACATACTATGTACTTTACAGGAGATGAAGACGGTCGCTGAACCTTTAGGTAAATTACCAGTGTAAAATTTCATGGCTGTGCGTACCATGCTGGCGGCCCGGCCAACTGCGGCCAACGGCCAAGCACAAGGCGTCCAGAGTCTTCGAGAGACTTGGCTAGACAAGTTCACTCTACCCTGTAGGCATTGCGGGTCTTCTTCGGCCGAATTGACGTTCGTGGTCAGGGGCTGCGTCGGCGACTGCATATATGTGATGGCGTAAACCACGAGGGAACTACCTACGCTTCGAGAAGGTATCAGCCTGCCGCGCTCTGAGGCGAGCCGCTAACGTCTCGGTAGCTATCTGACATACATACTTTGGTACACACATGTCTCAGCGGCGGCGGTGGCGGCGCAACGTACCACTACGGCAACAAACTCACTCTACTGCTACCGTCATATTAAATCCCCAGCAAAGGCGAAAGCAACCTTCCAATCTTGTTCTCATAGCGGCGGTACGAACCTCTGGTATAGCGGGGCCGTACCTTGTGCAAGACTGGGCGTCAATCATGATCGGCGGTCCCGCATCCAAATGACTAAGGGACATGTGGATTGCAGAGTCGTGGTCGGGTGCATTCTCGCGATATCTCATAGTTTGCAGTACTATGTGTGTACTACGACTTGCCTCTGATCAGTCACTAGCAATAGAGTTTCGCATGGCGCTCTTGACATCGGGCTAACGTCTTCAATCGACCACGACACGGCTCGTTATCCGCTTCTAGGCAAGTCTACCGTGTGATCCTATGCGCAAATCTGTTCCATGGTGGCGTTGACCTCGTAGTCCAGTGGTGATTGGTGAATCCAAGGCCCAAGGGACCAATTAGCACCCTCGCTAGCAATTTCGCTCCACAGCTACGAGCCGTCCTGCCTAGTATCAGCTTCGTGCTAGTCAGCTATTCAGTCATGGGCTTTGCGGCACCTATGCGCTTGCCGCCAGCAGGCAATGTCCCCTTGCTGGGGTCCAGATTCATATATTGTCGATGGAGAGGCCCAGCGCCCTGGTACAGTAGGATCTATTTCACCGAGCCATTCTTCTTCCCCGGTCTCCACCAGATTCGTGGAACAGCATAATGGCTTCTGTCCAGGATTTCCAGCTTGCAGCCCTTGCTGCTGGCTTCACTCTCGGCTTCGGCTTCCTGACAGTATGGGAGGCGGTCAAGCAGACAAAGCGAAATCACAGTCCGTTGCGGTCTGCCTACATCTACATGGTATGGGGTGAGATCTTTGTCAACGTCGCGATTGGCATCATGGGATGGCTCTTCCTCGACGGCGTGCTGGGACCGACGTAAGTCTTTTCTTCTTCTTCTTCTTCTTCTTCTTCAACAACAACAACATGGTTGTCACACGGAAACGGCCACTAACATACAGTGTCACAGTGTCCCTGTCCTATTCTTCATCCTCTTCTTCTGGGTCTTCGAGATCCAGTTACTCATGCAAATCATCATCAATCGAATCGCACTCATCGCCGAGCATCGCAGTACCATCCGGAAACTCAAATGGGGTACCTTCTTTCTCATCACCGCAATCAACATTGCTGTCTTCTCCATCTGGATTCCAGCTCATACGGTTCCACCTGTCAACGATACATTCGTCAAGATCAACAATATCTGGGATAAGATTTCCAAGGTCCTTATTCTCATTGTCGACGCTGCACTCAACTGGTATTTCCTTCGTACTGTGAAGATAAGGCTGGTGCATCAGCACGGTTTGACCAAGTACTCGCCACTGATTAGCTTCAACGGAAAGCTCATGCTTGTCTCGATTGCCATGGATGGCCTTCTCATCGGCCTCATGTTTCTCCCAAACCAAGTCGTCTATATCCAATTTCACCCCGTCGCCTACATGGTCAAGCTCAACATTGAAATGTCCATGGCTTCGCTCGTCGTTCGTCTCGCCCAGGGCAAATCCTCAAACGACATGAGCCCAGAGGAATTCCCCAGCTCCACCGACCCCGAGTCGCACACTCGCTCCAACGGCGCCAGCCATGCCCTCCAACTCACCAACCGCTCCAAACGCAACCACACCGGCATGCGCAGTCCAGGCCTCAGCAAGATCGACAGCGACGAGAGCCTAGAGCTCGGTGGCATCCAGTGCCGCACCGAGCTACGCATCACACACGAGGAAAGAAAAGATACACCGGAACGAAGGGACTTTGCAGAAAGCAGCTCGCGGAGCAGCAACGAGGCGCCGGCGCCAAGCGTTTTCGGAGACGAAACTCCTCTACACAAGAAGACTTTTAGAGTACAGGAAAAGGAGGTGTAATCATAGGCTTGTGCTTTCTTTTCTTTGCTTTATTCTTGCCAGCCTCTCCTGTTTCAATCCTTTTTCATATGTTCTATTCACCAGCAATACAAATATCCCTCTGTAGCCATAATTAATGTGATGATACCCGGAAGGAAAGAATGGATGCCTTAGTAATGAAAATGTGAAAAATAAACTCTTGTCTTTTTCCCCATCTTCACAAGTCGTGATTTTCGAGTGTGAAAATCGCGAATTGTAAATCCCGCATGTCTGCTTTGCCGCCCTGCGTCCACATTGGGCCTCCATTGATGCATTGTGCGGCAACAAAGGGGGGGTGGTTGAGGGGCCACAGGGCGTTTGAGCAGTGGGGCAAAGTCTCTCGGATATTTTGCATTGCGCATCGCTAATCTGCTGATCATATCCATTGCTTTTGCTGGTCACAAATGCTGCCAAGAGCTTTTTTTTCTTGTTCCGTCTATGCCCATCTGTGTTAGACGTCGTTAGACCTTCTCTGAGTTTTCCGGCGTTCTCCGATCTGCAAACATGACTCGCATGACACTCTTTCCCCCTCACCCCCTCCCCCAGTGTTTTTCACCGACTTACTCGTACTTGCGCTATGAGTGGGTTCAGGTCTCCATGGGGAAGCGATGACACGATCCATCATTGATGGTTGGTTCTTGGTACCGTTGTTGAGCGCAGTAATCGCTTTTGTGTTCTAGGCCCTTGAACTTGGTCCAGCCCAAGGGAGGTTTATCGGTAGACGCCGTCATGCTTTGCAGCCAAAGTGGCTGAAATAAGCAAACTTTGCATGCGTACGTATGTGGATGTATATGTACAACACAATAGCGGTGGCGAGAGCTGTCAAATCCATGCGTGGAGCGACCCGACTGTGTCACGGAACGGTCGGCTGTGTGTATGTGTAGCGAGGCGCTTGCGCTTCAGCCACCAGCACTTTTTGCCTCTCAAGGAGAATCAGGGGTAATTTGTTGAACCGCTACGATGCTTCCGCCTTGTCATTGTCGATCTCCACGATAAGAAGATATACCAGGGTTTGTGGCTGTTATGTTGTGCCGTAGCCTACGTGTCTCAAAGCCATAGAGTGGAGACCAGAAGATCATCTGGGGAAATATTGTGAGGAGTTAAGATTAGTGTTAGTCCCAATGGATGTAGGAACGGGCCGATTCCGACCAGAAAGGGTCGGATTGTCGTAGTACATATTTGACCTGATCGGGCAGCGGACAGAGCCATGGCCCAAGAAATGCGTGAAACTCTCTTTTGCTTGATTGCCAAGTGTGTAGTCAGTCATGACTCTGGCATCATGGATGGTCCGACAAAAGAAAACAATGTAAATGCCGCTTTGCAACCAATAACATCGATCTGGATTGACATAGCTCTAGTGGCCCAGACGATCCAACGTCGTAATCGTCGCTGTTCCTTGTAGGACATGATTGTAAAGTCAACAGCACATAATGGTAGCACTGTTTCGGTCAACTGTCTTCCGAGCGCTGTTTTCTGTACAATCACATTCTGCACCAATGTCGCCTTTAAGCCACTGTCCCCACTCACAGCCGCATCATCCTCATGTGAAGGCTGACTAAACAAAGGCCGTTTCCTTTCCCTTCTCTGACAAAAGAGTTATAGAAGAGCATTGGGCAATGTTGACTAATAACAGGGGCAATCCTACGCCATTTGAAGTTGAACAAAAAATGTACATTGATTCCTATACCGCTTGGTAATGCATTAAACTTTGCTTTCTCAGCTCTCCAAATCGTATAATAAACAAGCTCCAGTGCGGAAGTTGTACACAAAGGCTTTACCAACAGCATCTTCTGCATCCCCATTCCCTTTCCCCTCTGTCCATCTCGCCCTATACCCCAGCAACAGATCATGCAATTCCTGCAGATACTTCCGTTCCGCCAACGGCATCTTCTGGATAAAATAACGCCACGAATCCGGATCACTGAGTCTTGTCTCTTTTATGAGGTTCATGACCTCATCTTTTGATTCGATAGCAGCAATGGGCGCAGATTGAAACGCAGAGAGGAGCTCTGCCGAGCGCGATTGTGCAGCTTCGACAATAGACCATTTGTTTGACTTTTTGGAACGGTGTTGGGCAATGAGAACATCAACGTTGGCCTTGGACGTATTGGATTTTTGGCTGGGAGCTGGTGGTGGAGCTTTGATCTGACGAGCTGTGCCTTCGCGTTCTTCTCGCTCGCGGAATTCGTTGCGTAGGTAACCGAGGAGATCGGTGGTACGCATGTCGGTGTCTTCCTTTTTGGCGATGGATTTCACTTTGAGCTCGGGTTTATCCGGTGCAACACCATGTTTTATCACAATGATCCAACTGTGTCTGTCATCTCGATAATGACGGAGTATGTCCTCAATGGAATGCGCGTCAATGGCGAGCTCAGCGGTATAACCGTGCGATATGAGGTCTGCTACCATCTTGATTCCTGTAGTCCGGAGAACACTAGCATCGAAACTGGCAACGAGACAATCGCAGCGGCGAGGCATCCATGAAATAGTTGGAGCATCTTCTTCGGCATTCTTTCTTGCAAATGTCGCTTTTTCTGGCCTTTTGACGTACCGAGCCATGGAGTGGACCAACCTATCCCATCCTAGGTTCACACCAACCGCATGATATGCAGGCACTGGATGTGCATGACTGGAACCCGTTGGCCGATACTCTTCAATGAGCTTGTCATACCTTCCACCTGCGGCAAGCACCTCTCGCTGCTTGGTGTCGAACAGGCATTGGAACAGTATGCCACCAGAATAGAACCTCTCGTTAAAGCTACTAAGAACGCTAATGTAGACCTTTCGCTTCACGTTCCAGTGCTTCATGTAGTCGATTACGGAGGAAAGATGCCTGAATATTGCATGAGTTCGCTCGAGGTATTTTGTTCCTTCGAAAAGTCTTTGTAACTTTGCAAAGGCCTTTTCTGGTGTGTCGCGCCAATCAAATCGTGCAAGATCGTCCAGTGACGTTGACGCAATGCCAATGTCGGAAGAACGCAATTCATTGCGAATAGACTGCCAATTATTCTTCAGTATGTTGAGCTTGCTGAGAACAGCCTTTACCGCTGTGCGCTTTGGAGCCGGAATCCTGCAGAATTCCATGATAATTTCGAGAAGGTCAGCGTGGTTAAGATGGAAACACATCGGTGTAGATCGGAACGAAGGAAACCCGTCGATAATCTCATCGACGACCTTGAGCACTTCTGATTCCTTCAGGGCAAGATCAATCGCATCATACGAGACGATGTCAAAATCCGCCTCGCCATTGCTACGTGGAGCATTTCCAGTGTAGTTCTCGCGGTAGACATGACCAATTGTGAACGTCTTTTCGAGGAAAGCTCCACCTCGACCAATGCTCCGTGCATACGGCAGTGTGAGATCATAGGGAAGCTGAACCAAAGTACCAGAAGGATCAAAGAGCTTCACAACACTACTGTTTGCGTAATGATCAGACCATGGCAGTAGAACCTGGCGCTGGATCTCCACTGCACCATGGTTGCGGAAGATCATGGCCAATCTGTCCCTGACGAGGTTCTGTAGTAGGACATCGTTGGCTTTGATTGTCTGATTGGCTGTGCTGAGGTCCCATGCATAGTCCCTTGCTTGCGTATCAGGCTTTTGTGAAAAAAGGGCAGCCATCATCTTCGCATAGTGAGGAGAGTTGCGATCAGAAAGGGCTTTGAGAGCTTCCTTAACAGCTTCATCCTCCATCTGAACAGGTACCTTGCCACTCCTCAATAGCTCAGTACAGCCTGGCCTTTCTGATGGTCGGTGGCTTATGAGAGATGTGATGATGCCACCTTGGAGCGCTTTCTCGGGAGCCTCGAACTCTGGGGGAAGAGTATGTTTTCGCTCGCGTAGTGACCTGATGACCTTGTCTCTCTCCATAGCGGTTCTCAGAGGGAAGCACATCTCAAAGAAGATGATTCCCATAGAGTACATATCTACCTTGTTGTTGTAGTCACCAGTAACACTAGAGCTTAGCTCTGGGGCCACATAAAGCGCGGTACCCACACTCCTTGTCATATCTCCGCCGTTCTGATTGTCGCCAGAGGACTTCGTATCGGGTCTCTGATATTGCCCACTGGTTGCAAGCCCAAAATCCCCGATCTTCGGAATTTTAGCCAAGTCTATGAAAACATTGTCCGGTTTGAGGTCCCTGTGAATGATGCCATGTCCGTGTATGTGAGCGAGACCTTCAAGGATCTGTCTAAACAGCCTCCAATACTCGTCTGGATCGTCATACAGTCCTCCCCGAATCAGATCACGTAGCGTCTGCTTTTCACAAAACTCCATCTGGATGTATAGGATTGACCTTGACTTTGCAGGGTTGGAGTCAGACATGGTGCGTTTCTTCAATCCTGGCGGACTGTGGCCTATGCTAGCGGAACCTGTATCGTCTTCTGCGAAGGATTAGCTCAAGGACTAAACGAAGGAGAATCGAAGACCGTCTACTGACCTGAGTCTGATCCGAAGATAACAGCACCGACATCGTCTTCAGACTCTGCGTCGGATCCAAACTCGATCTTCGGATACCCACTGGAACTGATAAAATCTAGCCCACCAGTGCTCTTGCCATGTGTCCCACCGTCAGTATTGTTTGGAGAAACATCTGAGCTCCAATCGGATTCGTCACCATCTGATGATCCAGAGTCATCATCGTAGTCCGCTTCAGCTTCTGGCCATGCTGTGTAGTAACGCACTACACAACTATGGTTGAGGCGCGAAAGAAGCATGACCTCAGAGAGAACCTCACTCAATGCAGCAGCAGACTTCTGCTTGATTTTCTTGATAGCGTAAAGACGACCATCGACCTTGTTGCGTGCTTTCACAACCTCGCCATATCCACCCTTCCCCAGCCGACCTTGTTCGACCCAGTCGTTCGCATACCGCGAATAAGTTGGAACCATACCGGAAGAAGACTCCCGCCGTAGCCTGTAGCGTCCCAGTGATGTTGACGAATTCCTAGATCGCACTGGAGTACGAGGCCGGTCATAGACGTCCACATCGTCGCGTAGGAATTCGGAAGGAATCAGGTCGAAAGCAGAGTGTCGCTTCTTGGGGTCTGGCTTGAAGAATTTGCGCAGAACTTCTTGCAAGGGCTCTGAACAGCCAAGGATATCAGACAAGTCTTTTGGAGAATTGTATTTGTCGGGTGCGTCGATACCAAACAGCATCTGGAGAAAAACAACCCCCAAGTCCCATACGTCTGTCTTGCGAGTGTGCTGCAAGTCTTGCGACAGCTCCGGGGCTATCCAATAGAATGAATGTTGTGATTTTGGTGGCCTTGAATCCTTGGAGAAGCTTTGCAGATGATACAGGGAGTCCTGAAAGCTGGCATCGGCCAAGTGGACTGTGACACCTCCGCCTGATGACCTCTTGAGCAGGATGTTGTTGGGGTGAACACGCTTGTGCACCATGCCATTGCGATGGTAGAAGTCTAGTGCCTCTAAGAGCTCGATGGTCCAGGAACGAACTCTTGCAACCTGAAGTGGACCGTCATCAGCGAGTTTCTCGCCCAGGGAGCCTCTATCGGCATGCTCCATCAATATGCTGATTTCCCACCCAGAGTCGGGCAAATGTTCGATTTTGAAGTCAAACACTGTCATTATAGCAGACTGTCGCAGTAGCTTGAGTTCCTCCATTTCGTCTTCGAATGCCATGATAGCTTTCTTCAGTTCAGGATCAGGATCGCCGTGTCCCTCGCCGACTCGAGCACGCTTCAATACCAATGTGAGCGCCACTGGTGTACCCATGGGTTTAACTAGTAGTTGTTCCGTGAGAGGTCCAGAGCGAAATGGAAGCGGGTTTTCGACCGCACTGCACTGAACTGTGGTGTCCTCGTACTGGATGGATGTGGTTCTGTCAAACGATATGTAATTGGCACTGTCCCCGCTGGGAAAATCTGGTGGTGGGGTCATGACTGAGGCGCGGTTCTTTTTGCGTTTGGCCATCAGGTCTTTCCTTCGGATTTCATCGCCAACCATTTGTTGCAAAAGACGTTCTTCCTGCGCCTTTTCCTCGTCCCGTTTTCTTTGCAACTCGGCCTCCTGCTGTCGCAACTGCTCCGCTGCGGCGGCTTCCTGCATGGCTCGTTCAGCGTCCAGATTTTCGTAGGCGCCATCAGTTTCGCGAACCGCGATTTCGTCCTCGAGTATCTCTTGGATAGAAGTCGCTATGTCGTATATCATGACTTCACCGACTAACTCCTGAGGCCGGTGTTTGAGCAGGCCGTAGAGCTTGTCCCAAGTGTTTTTCCTCAAGCTGCTACAATCCTCCAAGGTTAGTTCAGGCAGTGATTTTGGATACGTGGCTGTGAGTTTAGCACAGAGCGTGACAAAGATATCATCATTTGAGAAAGATGTGAGTTTCAAACGCAATACGCGATCAGTAGTTTTCTGCACTCAAGTTAGAGAATGAATGACCCGACATGGATGCTAATGCTGTGGTTCGCAAATGGAGGGTCGAGAACGTACGCTCCAAGCCCCCTTTGCTTCTGATTCTTCATAGTCGTCCATGAAAACGGCCTTCAGGACTTCGCGTTCGTCTTCCTGTGCCTTTTCGTAGGTCTCGAGGGGCTGCGAGACGAGTGGAAGTGGCAGTTCTTCCACAGCGCTCGCTGGCCCCATGCCGTCGGTGATGTGAGGCGTGGATGCATTCTGCGTTTGTTTCTTGTTCTTTGGTGTTTGAGGCGGTGCCATAGTGGGCTACTTGTGGATGATTGAATGGGCCGTCATACATCGAGTATTGACGGAGAGACTCGCAGCCGTAGCTGCTGCCCTTCACACTGCAGACATGTCGCGTGGTAAATAGAGCAGTGAAGCGGAACGGGGGTATGACGGAATGTAGAAGTTTGCGGCCAGCGCATGCGCAGGTATGAAGTAGCGGTCGGTGGGGGCGATATGTTGGCGAGCCCCGCCATCCTGGGACCGTTCCGCGTCATCCCTGCAGGTCCGACTGTGAGCCGCCCGACGCGACTTCCTCGAGCCTCAACGACTGCAGGGGCACATGAGAAACACCATCACAACCTCCATCGGTCTGGGAATGCGCTCCTCGATAGTCGCGTAGCATCTTTGAATGTATTCACAGCTAATGACTCCGTGCACGACTCGCATTTTGTTCGTCTTTTGAACTGGGAGCCTTAGGAGCCCTCGTTTTTAGAGAGTAAACAAGCCGCCAAACAAACACCATCCTTGTTGTGCCCGCACGTCACAGCCAGAACAACCACCACCACCGTTCCTCGCAGCCTTCACCACAGCCCAGCCCCAACAACGCCTTCGATAAGAAGACACCACCATGTTTTCTTGGATTACAGGCCCGCGCATTGCCAATGCGATAGAGGATCTACAGCCTGGTTTGTCACATCGTCGTGCGCGACAGCCGAGACTTGCTAACAATAGAAGAAAACAACTACGAATCCACTTTCATTGAACCGCCTGAGACGCCAGCCCACCAGTTCGCAGTAAAAGCCTTCAAGCATGCCATATTCGGGACACCTGCGCCCGAAGACGCAGACGATGCACTAAAGAGGAGTGAGAGGAAAGCAAAAGTAGACGCAACAAACGCCAAAGCATTCGCGCTGCCCGCGCCTAGGGAGAGCGGTCCCCCAATATCACCTTCGAAACAGCCAGGTGGAATTCTAATGACACCGGGTACCACCAGCAAAGGAAGAAAGCAAGTGTCGTTTGGTTCGCAGGTGGTGGACAACGAGGGCAAACGCGGCAACATTGGTAGGAGCGGAATCCCCAGCGACTGCCCAGGCAAGTTTCCGAGCCCGTGGACGCCAGGCACCCAATTGAAACTTGACCCCGAAAGCGAGCAACGGCCGCGCACTCGTCTCACCGAAGCCCTCTTAGACGCACGTACGACTACCCAGCCGAAATCAGGGCAAAAACCCAAAGCGAGGGATGACAGCGACATCACAATCGATCTAGGTGCGCCCCGTTCTGAATCAGGAAAATACTGGAAGGAGCAGTACGAGAGCTATGCAGACAAGAGCGAGAAGGAAATGAAAAAGGTCGTTGCTAAGCAGCAATTGGCTAAGAAGTTTGCCATGAAGAAAGACAGCGAAGTAACCGAGTTGGTAACTAAACTGGAGCAAGAGCGTAAGCGGTACAAACAACGCGAGACAGAGCTCGAGCAAAAGAACAAAGATCTTCAAGAGCGCCTTCGTAAGGCCGTGGCCGAAAACATGTCATCAAGCATGGAGATTGCATCCCTCAAGACACGGTTAGCGATTCTGGAGGGTTCGAGCTCTGCAGCTTCGTCAAAGATTTCACAGAACGAGACACCATTCCACATCTACGAGGATGGAGCTAAAGACACTTCAAGGCCTCCTTTGCGTGGATTGGATCTTGACCACGAAATCTCATTCGCTCCATCCAATAGCATGGCATCATCTACTAAAGAGAATACATCACCCAGGTCTCGGCGTGCTCGTCGTGGCACTATGCCTGACACACTCAATCGTCCAGTCTTACCCTCTAGACTTGGCACGGCAGAAGGGGAGGCATCCATCATTCTGGGCAAGTCATCCCGAGCACACGCACATCCCTTTGAAAATACACTCGAGAAGGCGCTCGCACCTACGCAGCAAGAGAAGCCATCGAAATCGCCCTTGAAAATCCGCAGACCTGAACCAACAAAGGAGAACCATACACCTGAGTCAGCAGCTGTGATCAAACCTTCCAGTCCACTTCCAATGCCATCATCTCCCAATGAGGACCTCTGGATGGGCGTGAATACCGACACTCCGATAGACCCAATGGACAAGATGGCAATGCCCATCTCCATAGGCCAACCGTACACGAGACCTGAATGGAATCCGCCACCTAAGAAGACCCGTCCTTCAAAACTTGATGCAAGCGTCAGGAAAACAGATATCACTCAATCTCAACAAAGATCCGCTGCACCAGAAAAGGGCAAAAATTCGGAATTTCAAAGGCAAAGGGATCGCGTGGCCAAAGAGGCTACTCATATATCAGAGCTAGAAGCAAAGTCGGTGGAGCCGGAAAAGGAAACCACCAAGCTTGGTGGCAGGAAAGTTGCAGCGCGAGGTGCAGAAGGGTCCATACAAGCCCAGCCCGATGGAAGCCAGAACCGTGAGCGAGATCCGAGAAAAAGGCTGGAGGAGAGGAAGAAACTGCGGAAGCAAGCCGCCATGAAATGCTAAATAATGAGTTTGGTCATATTGTTGGAGTTGAGGGTTGTGCGTCTCATTAGGCCTTCGCCTATCTTTGTTGCTTTGATTTGGGTATGATTGGCGCTCACTGGAGGGACCCGTCCCATGGACATTTTTATCTTAGGTCTAAACGATACCTTCGCATGCTTTGGTTACAAAACCCATCTAGTATTCTTTTCATTATTCCATGGATCGCGATACACTCGTCTAACTAGTGAATTGGGTATCATGTCAAAACGCCTCAAAAATGCCAACAACACCTCTCCTATGCTTGTGACAACATCGTCATCATCTATTTCTTCCCTGCAGCGATATCCTCCAACGCCTTGAAAACTGGGACGGCAGTCTTCTCCAGCTCACTCCTCTGAAACGATGTCATCTTACCCAACACATATTTACTCACAACGTTAGGATCCCTACTCTCAGGCCTGCCAATCCCCACTCCCACCCTCCACCATTTAACTCCTGCGAGCTGCTGCTGGCAACTCTTGATTCCATTGTGTCCTTTTGCGCTTGCCGCCCCGTCTCTAATCGTAACCTTACCCAACGCAGACTCCAACTCATCATGTACAACCACCAGTCTACCCTGTAACGTGCTCTCCCCAATCTGCCTACGTATCTCCCTCAACCACTCATTGTACGCACGCTTAACCCCATTGCCGCTCACATTCATGAGGCTCGCGGATTGCCAGAATGTCCAGTCTTCGTAGACATCGTGCTCGGTTGGTACACGGCGGAAGCCCGTCAAGCTGAAGGCAAGGTGCGTGGATTGTGGCCGTGAGACGAGCCCTGAAAGACCTTTTTGGAACGGCGTATAGTTTTTCGCGTGCGAGAGGGATGAGGTCACAATATGCCCAGCTGAGTGCAGGGTGTTGGCGAAGGAGGGGCCTGGGTTGCCAATGGATGCAACAAGGAGGGGGTAGGCGGTTTGAGCGGCGGGCTTCGCCATTAGGACGGGTGGAATGGTTGTGAGATTTTGGTTGGTAGGATGTTGCTTTCGTTTAGGCGGGTTCTTTGGTTGCTGGACTGACACTTCGGCGTCGGTATCGCTGGGCGTAGGCAATACAGAGTCGTGCCGTTTCTTCTTTTCTTTGCGCTTTTCTTTACGGCTTTGAGAGGGCAGTTGTGTGGGAGGAAATTGTTCGTCAGCACTGTCGTTGGGCGGGTGCGGTGTCTGATTCTGAGCAATGTCGAGATTCGAAATGGCGGCAGCGAGGTCGAGCGCCTTTTTTCTTTTCTTTTCCTTGTGTTTTTCCCGGCGAAGCTGTTTGCGCGTCTTTGGCTCAATAGAATCGCTGAAATTGTCGCTGTCGCTATCACCGTCTACTTGAACTGGGACTTCGGGATTTTTGGCTTCGACCTGCAGATCGGTGGCAGGGATTAGCACCATCGCTGTAAGGCTGGCCACGTGCACACGTGTGCTCGCGTCCGACGTGCGACCGGATGAAGGGAAGATGGTGGAAGAACAGTAGATCTACCACCAAGGTGAGCAACTCTCTTTGTACTCAGAAACATTTCATCGAATGGCTCATACTTTGTCATGACCAGCCGTGAAGCATGTTCAGCACAGCCACATGTACGTAAGAGTCATAGTGGATTGATTGGTAAGGGCGTAAGGCTAATGGCTTTGCCGCAAGCCGCCCTTTTTTCAAACTGAAAATAAGATCTATCATTACTAAATGTCTCACGGTGGGTATTTTCGCAAACTTTGCCTATGAAGCAGTGACTCTGGACAAGAATCGGACGGAACAGATCGCGAGATCTCTTGGCGCACATCATCGTTCAGGAACAAGGGTCCGGAACGTCCATCTTCCCAAACCACCGAAACTCGCCACTTGCGCGCGCACCGGTTTTCTAGTCAAATTGATCATTTGATAGATTACTTCTGAGTAGTCATATTTCAAAAGACCAACTTCCAACCAAAGTCCGTCAATCAGCATGTCCGAACGCCAGGCAACGCCACCGCGAGCGACTCGCTCAGCAGGTAGGCTTCCGCCGAATCCTCCTACTCCCGAGCAGATCAGACGTATGGAAGAGGCTCGACTGAAGGCAAAGGCCGCGGCGCAACAAGCGCAATCATCCAACCCATCTCTCGCGCCCAAGACAGGCGAGAAGCGCGCATATTCCTCCATCACCGCGTCACAGACTCCAGCCAATGTTCGAAACGCCGCCGCCGCATCCCCTCAGAAGCGCGACCAAAATGGTTTTATACAGCCGCCATCCAACGACTATATTCAACCTGCGAAGAAGTATGCCAGGTCGGACTTTATCGAGTATGACTTTAGTAAGATGACGGACACAAAGGGTGGTTTCTTGAGCACGGAGGACGACCCACATAACAAGGCTATGTGGAAGGGACAGGCAAAGGAAGAACAGAAGCCCGAGGGAATGACAATAACAGAGTGGGAGAGGGAGCGTATAAGGCGGAAGCTACGTGCGAACAGGGCGGGGCCATATGAACCTGGTATCTCTATCTTGAACACAGTCGACGGCAAGGAAGAAGAGGACGAAGAGGCCGCACTATTAGAGGCGGCAGAGAATGCAGAGATCGAAAGTGGCACATTCAAGGGCAAATATGGCGATGGAAAGCGCGATGTAAAAGGAAAATGCCGCGAATGCAACAGCCTAGAAATCGATTGGAAATGGCAAGATACGTTTGGCGTCGGCGTCTGCAACATCTGCAAGGAAAAATTCCCAGACAAATACTCCTTACTTACCAAAACCGAAGCCCGAGACGATTACCTCCTCACCGACCCCGAGCTCAAAGACGAAGAGCTCCTCCCCCATCTTGAGCGCCCAAATCCACACAAACAATTCTTCCACCCCATGCAGCTCTTCCTCCGCCTCCAAGTGGAAGCTTACGCCTTCAGTCCCGCTAAATGGGGATCTCCCGAAGCCTTAGATGAAGAGTACGCAAAGCGCCAAGTCATCAGCAAAGAGCGCAAGCAGAAAAAGTTTCAGAATAAACTAGAAGATTTGAAAAAGAGGACTAGAGTAGAAGCATACAAACGCGCTAGACTTGCTGGGGATGGCGCGGCAGCGAACGCGCAGTTTGGGCAGAAGATCAAGGGACGGTACGACCGCCATGAGCATGAGTGGGGTAGAAGCGTGCTTGATCCCGAGACGGGCATGACGAAGAAGCGCTGCGAGGAGTGTGGGATGGAGGTTGAGGAGTTGGAGTTTTAGCAAGTTGTTTCGACATGTAGTTTGTGTTATAATGATACCCCCCTTCTAGCAGCAGACATGCTGTGTTGTTCCCAACCCTAGTTGATATAATGAACTGCACAAAGATGTGGAGAGTAATGTTGTTCTCTGGTTTTTGCCCCACATACAGCACTTGCCCCTCTTTCGTTTCTGCCACGTTTCCTTTCAACAACATATGCAAATTACTGTTCTCCCTCCACGATTTTGCTACGTTTAGAATAATTTCATAATTTAAATAAACGAACAATTAGTCATCAAGCAATATCAAGGGCCGGTAACTCAGTGGTAGAGTGTAGGACTGCAGTTCTCCCAAAAACCGCCTTCCCGAAGTCACCGGTTCGACTCCGGTTCGGCCCTTTCTTTTTTTGCATGGACAGACTCGCTGATCTTCCATGTATGTCTTTTTTTTCTCTTCTAACAATGTTTGAAAGTAGGATAGCGTATATATGTGTCTTGGCACTTTGAGCAGGAGAGGACGACGGAATGCTCTTGTTGTCTAGCAGAGCATGTTAAACACATACATACATAACTATACTTTTTGTCAATGACCTTATAGTCCTGGATTTTTTCGCAAGTTGAAAAGATTTATACACGGTTGGTTTCTAATTAACTCAAATATCAAAACAAAACAGAACGACTTAAGCATAGCCTCAAACTATTGTCAAAGATTAAATAGCCAAAACTTGGCTGATATGTATTGAGCCTCTACACTAGCCATTCTTTCAACGTGAATAGAGTTTGCCTTCGCATACCTGTATATCAGAGTCTGTGTTGGCACACGCATACCGGGGAAATTGAAACGACACAAGCCATCCTACCCCGCTTTATGCGGTTCATTTTCCGTAAACTCCTGTAGATACACGATGCCACCCCTTTTATTTTCGTATTCTTTTTTTACTTTTTTTACTTTCTCTCTTTGCATTACTTGATCCAGGCATCCCTTGTATAAAGTGAATTGCAACGCTACTGAGCAACTGGATTCTTCTTGGCTTCGTACGCCGCCTTTGCAGTGCTAACCAGCGAGTCTAGCTCACCGCTGGTCTGGCACATGGAACGGAATGAACCATCGTCTTTGCGAACAAGATCGTAAGGATGACCATACTCAATGACCTCGCCCTTGTCGAGAACCAAAACCTTGTCGTAGTCTATAATGGTCTGGAGACGATGAGCAATTGTAATGGTGGTATTTTTGATCTGGCGAATCGTCTCCTGGATCTTGGCATCGGTGGCGTAATCAATGGAAGCTGTAGCTTCATCCATCAGCAGAACCTTGGGGGCCTTGAGTAGCGCTCGTGCAAGACACAGAAGCTGGCGCTGGCCTTGTGAAAGGTTGGAGCCAGACTCTGAGACAGGAGAGTTGAGGTTTTTGAACGTATTCTTGTTGTCGGCTTCCATTGCAACTTGAGCTGTTGTTGCGTCATCTTGCTCAACAACATGACCACTGGGCATTACGACTACGGTATCCTCTTGTGTCTCACCTCGGTCCCAGTCGCGGTTCGCCAGGATGGAGCCAGGGTTGGTTGTAGCACCAGTGTAGCTTGCATTCACATCCGCAGTGACAGCACCTGTTGTAGGAACTGGGATTTGAACAGCAGCAGAAGTTGCAGATGGTTGAGTAGGAGTCGCAGTGCCGGATGCAGGCTGTGAAAGTGACGAGATCAAATTGACCTCACGCAGCGCAGTAAAAATCTCTTCATCGGTGAAGATTGAGAAAGGGTCGAGGTTGCTTCGAATCGTGCCCGTGAATAATGTTGGATCTAGATGTTGTTAAAAGCTGCGAGACTCTGATGAAGGGGCTGACATACCTTGTGGTACCATAACGACATTCTCGCGCAAGTCGTGGAGACCAATCAACCCAATATCAATGTCGTCAATCAGAATCTTACCCTGTTCAGCCTCCAACGCTCGGAATAATGCAAGTGCCATAGAACTCTTTCCAGCGCCAGTTCTGCCTACGACACCAACCTTCTCTCCGGGAAGAATCTTGAAGGTCAAATTTTTCAGGACAAGATCGAAATCATCCCTGTATCGCGTGCTGTAGTTGATGAACTCGACGGATCCTTTGCTTGGCCAGTTGGAAGGCGGTCGGTTCGCTGGGATGACTGAAGGAGCTTCTTGGTCTACATCAAGGTACTCCTTGACACGTTCGACCGAGTTCATATTTTGCTCATTGGCGGAGTACAGTCGCACGAACCACAGGACATTCTCGGTAAAGGTAACAGCATAGGTAAGGGCTAAACCTGCAGCACCTGCATCGATCCGCCCAACGCTAAGGACAACAAAAGCTCCGGAAAAGAAAGCGACCATCGCACCTACAACGTCAACTCGGAACGCCAGCCATCTGTTAGCGGCCCAAAGATAGATAAAGGGTCGGTGTTGAGTATTGATTTTAGCCAAATTTTCACGAATGAAGCGCCGCTCGTCACCATACGCTCGAATGGTGGTCATGCCTGATAGTGTCTCGCCGAATTGCTGGTAGAGAGGGCTTCGGTGCACAGACTCCAATCGCTTCAAATCGCGTGAAGAACTGATGTAGAATCGTCCAATGAGGAAGTAGAGAATCGAGATGAAGAATGCTGCAATCAAGAATGCAGGTGTAATAACCGAGATGAGAATAACGATGGTAATGATAGAAGCAAGGCAGTGTACGACACCGATAGCAACTGGGGCGACTTCTTGATCGATGGACTCGATATCTTTTGAGAATCTGTTCATGAGTTGACCAAGCGGAGTCTGATCAAAGAAGCGGAACTTGGCATGTGTAACCTTTTGGATCAAACGCTCGTGCAATCGTCGTGATGCTGCCAGGGAACCACCGAACAGGAAGCCCTCGCGCAGGAAGGTGATCAACATGAAGACAACACCCAAGATGGCGTATACGCCAAGGAAGTAGACAGAATCGACTTCTGGATCAGAGGACCGGAGGGTAGTCTGCATGGAGTTGTAAGAGTATACAGACGGCTCTGGTTGACTGAAGAACGGAAAACTCCAGCTGCAAGTAGCGCTGTTCAAGCAGGTGCCCACCCCACTCAGCGTTGGAGCGTGGGTAACAGGTGAGCTACGGTGGTGGCCCATGACAGCATATCCTTTGTCTGCATAGGCATTTGCCCAGGTGCGAATCCAAAGGTTTGTAGAGACAGAAGAAATCTGCGCAGCGACGAAAGCGATGGTAGCACCAACCCAGTAGTACCATGGGCCCATAGCTCGAAGATACATTAAGATAATACTCAGTTTGACGCCGCCCTCAGCTTTCTTCTCATCCTGATTGTTGCTGGATGGCATTTTCTTGGTGTCTACCTTACCATTTAGGGTGGTATTAGCATCTCCGTTTGCCTGACTAGCCTCATCGTTTGCCTCCCGAACAGTGTCTGAAGCTGACTGGGAAGGGGGCTTTGATGCGCCACGTGAAGCAGGTCGTGATTTGGTGAGATCCTCGGTGAGCTTTCCAGAATTGATGACTTCATCTGCTGATCCTTGTGCAACCACGCGTCCGTTTTCAAGCACTACCGCAAATTCAGCATGGGGCAGGCAGAGGGTGACGTTGTGCGTGACAAGGATACACGTCCGGTTTGCCATGAGTCGGCCATGGAGAGCATAGTGGAAGATCCATTTCGCAGTGTGGGCGTCAACAGCGCTTAGAACATCATCGAGGAGAAGATGGCGAGCTTTGCTGTACATTGCGCGAGCGAGGGAGATGCGCTGCTTCTGGCCTCCAGAGAGTGTCACGCCCTTCTCACCGACCACTGTTTCATCACCAGCGTCAAGAATTTCAAGATCGCGCTTCAAACAGCAGATGTCAATGACTTCGTCATAGCGTGTTTGGTCCCATTCGCTTGCGAACACGATGTTTTCTTTGACAGTGCCATTTACTAGCCAAGCTTGCTGAGCGCAATACGCTACGCTCTCAGTGAGACCGGTTTCGGGGTCAGGAAGCAGATCTTCTCGGCTGACTCCTCCGGGCAAATACACATCACCCTTGAGCTTTGTCATCTCACCAAGCAGCCCCATGAGCAGCGACGTCTTTCCAGACCCAGTGGGACCGACGACTACGTTCAGCTTGCCGACATGGAATTTCACATTAAGATCAATGAGCTTAAAGGCATCTGCTGCCGCTTGGTCGGCCATATCTGCGCCTCCCCAGCTAAAGGTACCGTTTTCAAATCCGATGACAGGTTGGCCGTCTTCGTCCGTCTTCTGGGTTACCAGCTGCTTATACTTGTCTGTCTCGGGCTCCATAAGATACTCCTCAATACGGTCAACCGAGACTTTGGATTCTTGGACGTGCGCAACCATATCTGCGAGTTGATCCAGCGGAATTCTCAAAATCTGGAAAAGCGAGAGAGCAGTGAAAGCCACTGATGGGATCAAAGCCTTGTGTTCGACATTCGTATAGACCAAGAAGGACAGGAAAGTAATCAAGACTGGGGAGCCCGACCATATCGTGGCTGCGACAGCCCAGAGGATATACCGACGACGCAGATGCTTCAGCTCGCTGTATCGCTTCTCATTGACCAAACCAATGAAGCGCTGCTCCCATGCAAAGAATTTGATGATTCGAATATTGGTAAGGACCTCATTGGTGGTATGGATTCGTGCATCGGTAGCGGCAAGAATGAGTTTCTGAATCTTGGAAAACTGTCTTGCGACATACATGTTGACCGGAAGCAGGAAGACCATCATGCCGATACCAGCAATAGAGCTGTATCCCAGGATTCGATATAGCAAGTAGACCGCTACAACAACTTGGACAGGCGTGTTTGCCCATAAGAAATGCAAGTAAGCGCAAATCTCGCTAACCTTGAAAGCATCCACAGCCATGAGGTTGATGATAGCACCAGTGGTGACCTGAGCGTCCGATGCTGACTTTGCGCCATCCTCATCCTTGGATGCATCGGACGACTTCTTCTTGTTGTTCTTGCCGAAATTGAAGATGCGCTTCAATCCCTTGGGCTGGTCCTCCTCGTCCTCTTTCTGTAGCTTCTTCTTGTTCTCTTCGCCCAGGACTTTATCAGTAGTAGCCGCTGCCCTACGCTTAAGGGCTTTTGCGTAAATTTCCCCAATGATGACGGCGCGCAATCGAATGCAAATTTTGCGGCCAAGCCAAAGAGCCTGTCCATCAGCCAGTGCTGATAGAGCGCCGGAAACGAAGAGCAGGATGACGTAGAACCATGCAGCATTTACTGGGGTCAGATCCGGGCTTTCAACATACTCAAGGATAACCTTGAGCAGCAGCGTCGGCGCAAAAGTAAGGAAGCCAGAGATGGCCGCCCAACCGGCTTGGATGAGCAGGCCGCGCTTAAAATGCTTAAGGAGATGATAGGCCAAACTCGAAGTCTTCTTGACCTGGCGGTATCTGGCAATAACGGCTCCAGCTTTATCTTTGGATGGCAAATTCCAAACGTCGGCCAGTTCATATGTCTTTTTGTATCCGGTCCAGACAATGGGATCTACCCAGCTGAAAGTAGCAAGAGAGAAGACGCTGGCGACCGGCTCACGTGCTGGAGCAATATCTCCTTCGTATTCCAGATGAACTGTTTTGTTGCCTTTTCTGGAGCACAAGGCAATGAGAAACAGCAGGGAAACGAGGGCAAAGTCACCAATCATCAGCTTTTGGTGCAATTTGGATCGCGGGTGTATGATTGCCGACCGGAAAAGCAGAATGCTGAAGACCCATTGGCAGCCGTAGATGAAAGCGGTGTGGTACCAGAGAGCAGGAAACGAAAAGCGGCTTGTGCTAGAGAAGAGGAGACGCAGCGATGCCAGAGCGGCAATGTAAGCCCAGACTGCGATGCTAGCAATGGCGGCGGTTTTTCCATGCTTCCCCCATGCATTTGTTAGGTATACGGCAATATGAAGGCCGAGCTGTGCAAGTACTGCCGCTTCCTCGAGGACAACAATAGTGACCTGTCCACGAGGCTTGTCGACGGCAATGGTGGATGCTGTCTTGACGGGGCGGAGGGCAAGGTCTTGATTCCGCTCGAGTTCGTCTTGGGCATCGTCGTCGTGGTATTCGTCTGCGCCATGGTAGTTGGGGCTCCGCAAGGACCATGGGTTGCTGCCATCGTCGAGGGCGCTATATGCGTGGTAATATTTGGACGCGGTCGCAGCTGAATACAGCTGAATGAGGAGGTAGAGAATAGATATAGCGCAAACGATGAGCGGGAACAATGTTTGGAGATAGCTGTGGCGCGTCAGTGATTTTTCTTCTCTGCAATGGCCAATGGCTAGACCATGACATACTCGCGCTCAAAGCAGGTGGAGAAGTCATCGATTGCCCAGAACGGGCCTTTGCAGTGAGCAAACATGGTGCCAGGCTGCTGTTTTACGACGTCTGTTGTGGCCGAGTCGAGTCGCAAGACGTCGCGCGCTCACAGTCGGACTCGCACTCGTACTCGTTATCGACGAGCGGTGAAGGGCATTGGAGAGCGAGAGCGAGAGCGCAGTGGGACAGATACAGTGGCGCGTCGGTGTTGAATGCGCCACAGTAAACAGACGCGATGTCTCAGTCTCTGGGCGCCGGGATGCACAGAGGAGGTTGGTGGAGATCGCAAAGGAAGAAGGCGGCCTGGTGGACTTGACGGCACTTTGCTACTAGTCGCCGCAAGAGCCTTGCCCGATGCGCACTGACGTTCACGCACGACAGCCGTTGTGATGTAATCCGGTGGCTGGCCCGATGCGGAAATAACGCCAGGCGCAATGAGATCCGGCTCCTTCGATCTGAATCCTATCGTCTTCGCTATCACACACTCACACACGACAACGGACGCAATCCACCAACGAACACACACACACACACACACACACACACACATCAACCAAGGGAGAGGGCGCGAGTCGCAAAGTGAGCTGCTTGGCCTGCTCCCTGCCAACCACCCTGCTCATCACATGCCTCTGTACATACAAGAACCTGGCCTTCGCATGCGCCCTTTGGCATATGTGCGCCCTTGTCATCGTCTCAACCGCCTATCCATGCACCTGTATGACTCCAAAGCAGCATCCACTTTTTCATGGCCTGGCCAACCTAGCACTACGCTCGACGCCATGTCCTCTCGTCCTTTTGGCAAACAGTACTCTGTTGCAGCAAAGTCACCGTTAACTGGTGCCGAGGCCGTACGCCACGGTGGGACTATGTGGCGGATTACCCCACTATGTGGCCCTATCTGCCCTCAATGTCCATGTTGCCTGTAACGGTATCCGCACCACATACCTACAGTATGTACTAGTCGACCAGTCCCCTAAAGCCTGCCGCTACCTTTGTTCGTACCGAGATGCGTCTTCGTGTTTACAAAGGCCAAAGCTAAGGCGACGCGCTAATGAGCTTTTCGACTTGCGTGCACCCTGGATCTCTCCTGCGGAGAACCAGGTACAACTGTGGTGTGCACCATTGACCTGCTGCTTTGGCTAGCGTTATCCAGAAACAATATCAGAAGAAAACGATCTGATGTAGCTACAACTGCCCTGCTCTGCAATCCTTTGAGTAAGTCACGTGACTGGAATCACCCCAGAGTAATACTGTATATTACAACAACGTCAGCACAACTCGTACATACGACCATAGGCTGCGTAGCGATCTGGATCCCGTCCGATTTCCAAGCGATAAACCGTTGACCGGCGGACTAGTAATCAGGTGGGTGACCACTGGTGAATCCCTGCTGCCGTATGTTTTTGCACCTGGAGTGGGCTTTTTTTTTCTTTTTGCTCATCAAAGTCGGTCTGCGCTGTGTGAAGCGGTATGCCATATAAACAGATCCAGGCCCTCATGATATCATCAACAAACCAGGATGACAAGAAACGAAAACACGATACCAAGAGCTGCAGTATACCGACAGTGGAAGACATCAGCCGTTCTAAGATGAGCGGACGTCGTTGGGTTATACATAGTTTAGCCAGTTGACACGGTCATACACGTGACTCTGTCAACAACCTTCAACAATCCGGCAATTCAGATCTGCATCACAACGCTCAAAAAATAAGATTCTAACTATTACCTGTGCACTGGAATCAACTATTGATCTTGCCGCGGTCGTGCAGCCCTATCGTTAATGCTTACGCTCCTGACTCGCGCACGGCCAATTTCACGAGCCGTCCATGTGGGGAGGTTTGTGCACAGTCTGCTGCAAGACTGGTTGTCGACAAGCAAAGTATTTGCATTTTTTACATCCGACAACTCAAGATGCAAGCAAAGTGTCCATGCAATATAGCAATTGTATCGTGACTGATTCACCAACTATCTTGGTGGACGGCTGTCGACTGAGTTGTGTGTTGCCTTCCAACATGTTACTTGGCGTCTCAAGCCTCGAATTGGAGATTGTTAAGCATGGGTCAATGGATCTGCAACAGTCAGACCGAGCGATAGAACGGCAGCTTTCGTAGCATCTCATGAACAGTTCATGTATACAAATTGCGTACGTATCTATGTACATATGTACGCTCCTATGGCACTGTCAGGCATATATCCACTTGGGTACAGCGCCTTGCTAAGGCTAATACTGTTCTCAATCCGGGCTAGTAATGATCACCTTGTACCCCTATTTCCTTTTTTGTTGTTTCTTTCTGCTTGTTCAGACCATGCGAGTCACTGCATACACGATGGACTAAATCGGCGCATTTGTTCCGTGCCTTATATCAGCAGCCACCACCAGTCAGCTGCAAGTATCGGCCAAATTTCGATCGAATTACACTGCCACCTGCTTACTGACATACTAAGTCCACCATGTTGAACTCTTCCTCTTCACCTACGTGGCAATTTGGGCCACGAAAGCCAGAGCGAAGACGAAAGATTACAGACAGATCACATACTGACTGAGCTCTAGGTAACCACCCCGATGGCATCGCCAAGCTGACAAGTGGAAAATCACGGCAATTCCAACGGCGATACGGAGCCACGATGTCATGCCAAGGCACGTCCCGTAATTACAACTTCTTGTGTAGGCCGAGTTTCGGTGGTTCAAAGTTACATAATCCTGTTGATATACCCGTTCAACTACCAAGATCTCGCCGGGCTGGTAGGGCTGGACATCAAATTTAATAAATGAGTAATCGCGAATTTCAAAAGCAGGTAAGCTTCGCGACAAACGCATGGGCTGTTCACCCATGTGCCTCTCAAGTAAGCTGACAGCTAAACTACAACCTACTTAATCCGAATTCTAAATGCTGGTCGCCATATTCTAGACATTTCCCAAAGGTACCTTGCTGACCAAACGGCTGGGGTATCTCTTCATTGCGGCCCGAGTTCATAGCTTAGCAAAGTCAACAAATGGCCATACTCACTCTTAATCGGGACAGCATCCAGGATCATGACCATCATGACCTTCAAGGCCAGTGGTTGGCACTCCGTAGCTGCCGTAGCACGTTCCACCTCAGGACATGCCGTGTGTACTATTGGCCAGTGTTACTCATGGCGGATCTGAATGCTGTCAGCGGGGTCAGCATGAACAATAATTTGGGAGGATTACATTAAGCCGTTGGGAGGACGGTTTTTTGCTTCACCATCGCCATCACATACTCACCCAGTCACTCATTTATTTGTCTATAATATCTACTCCATAATGCAGCCTTCCGCAGCACTATGCGCGGCACTTGTTGCCTTTTTCGGTCTTTCACCTGCTTCGGCCCTCCCCGCAAATGTCAACCCTCGTGACGTTATTGTTCGCGACGTAGCCATCATCGGTGGTGGTTCCTCAGGTATCCACGCTGCCATCCAACTCAAGGATGCCGGTAAATCCATTGTGGTCATTGAATCCAAGGCCAGAGTGGGTGGCCATACCGAAACCTACACGGATCGCGCTACTGGCATTCCCGTAGATTACGGTGTGGCGGTTTGGCACAACACCTCGACTGTCAACGAGTATTTCCGCCGCTTCAATGTACCACTGATGCGAGCCGCGCAGCTTTTCGCTCTCCAGCCGGTTCCTTTTGACTTTAGCACGGGCAGTGTCGTCAACATCCCAGCTTCTGCCCAGCCTAACCAGCAAGCTATCGCTGAAGGAATCCAGAAGTACGTTGCTTTCTTGATGAAGTACCCCCAGCTTGCTGGTGGCATGTTCCTGCCCAGGCCTGTGCCCCAGGAGTTGTCCATGCCTTTCGGCCAACTCGCTCAACAACTCGGTATCGAGGCAGCTGTCCCCTTCTTGATCAGGTGGAACAGCGCTACTGGCGACGCTTCCACTCTTCCTGCTGCCGAATTCATCCGTGTCGCTGGCTTGGAATTGGTCCAGCAGCTCGTCAACCAAAGCCTCGTCACTTCTGCGCGTGGCAACAACAGCGAGATCTACGGTAAGGCACAGGCTGAGCTTCTCCAAGCCAAGAGTCTCTTGCTCTCTTCTCAAGTCGTTGGATCCCAGCGCAGGGACAACGGCGTTGAACTCGCTGTTCAAACTCCCCAGGGTGTCAAGTACATCTGCGCAAAGAAGCTCATCATCTCCATCCCTCCTCGCCTAGAGAACCTCCGGCCATTCAACCCCACTCAGAGCGAGGTCAGCGTCTTCAGCAAGTGGCTCAACACTGGTTACTACACCTGCATTGTCAAGAACACTGGCCTTGCACTAAGCACGTTCGTCAATACCAACCTCCGCAACCCTTTTGCTCAGGGTAACGAACCTGGCATCGTGCTTGCTGCCCCCAACGCTATCCCCAATCACTTCAACGTCTACTACTCCACTCCTCGTAGCACCGTTCAAAACCCCCTGAGCATCGACGACGTCAAGAACCGCATCACTGCTGAGCTCAAGCGCGCCCAGGTCGTCAACCAGAGCAACCGCAACTTCACCCAGACCAACCCCGAGTTCGTCGTTTGCAGCTCTCACGCTCCCTTCACCCTCCAAGTTACGTCCCAAGACATTGCTGCCGGCTTCTACGACCAGATGAACGCCCTGCAGGGACAGAAGAGCACCTTCTGGACCGGTGCTACCTGGAGGGGTCACGACAGCTCTTCTATCTGGAACTTCAACAAGCAGGTTCTTCTTCCTCAGGTCCTCAGGGGCCTCTAGATATGCAATACACCGAACCTTACGCATAGATGTTGGCAATGGGAAGAGTGCAAATGGATTAATATCTGGTTTTTTCTCTCTATTCCTAGCCAGATAACGTATAAAGATTCTTCCTGGTCCTATCTTAATTCCTTAGGATAGTCATTAATTGAAGCCCTTCATCCGAAACTTGATATTTTTGTTGTTCATCTCAGAAGCGCCGAACCGTGAATTGGAAAATCTAATGTTGGAAAGTTTATCGCATGAATACATCCGCCCCTCGCCTCCGCTTCAGCCTAATATCTATCTATGTACGTAAGACAACACAAGGTTTCGGAAACTTGGCGGGACCCCTAAAAGACTGTCGTCGACACATGTTGAGAAACGGCAGGCTTGACAGCAACGACACATTTTGCATATTTCAAAAAGGAAGAAGAAACAGTGATTTCCTATCTAAGCGCGAGCCTTGGCTACGGGTGTCCACGGAGAATATTTGTTCTTGGTGCTGTCGAAGTAGTTAGTAAACAAAGAATCAGCGTCCGAAATGAATTGCCGAAAGCCGGAGTGGCGGCACGTCAGCGTGAACATACGTGCTGTAAGGCTTGTATCCAGACCGGCTCCATGTGAGCGTCGGCCGGTGCTCCTTGGGCTCCCAAACACGAACCTGACGCTGCAGGAGCGGGTCCGCGGCCGGTGACTTGTCAACCATGTACGACATCCAAGCGTGCCTGCATCCGGTCAGATTGCCTCTCTAATTCTGGCCGCCAAAGCAACATACCATCCAGGCTCAATCTGAGAGCTATTCCATTGTGGGTCAGCATGATTCTACTTTTCCGTTGGGATATTACGGGTAAGGAAACATACGGATCGAACTCGTGGTCCTTGTAGTCTACCCAGCGAGTTCGCACTATGCAATTCAGTCAGATATGCCCTTCCTTCGTTGCAGACGGTCCCCCGCCATTCATCCATTGTATAGTAGTTCTTACGAGGTAGCTCATCTTGCAAGTTCTCAAAGTACTTGTTGCCGTACTTGTCCATGCCAATAAAGGTTCCGGCCTTGGTATCACCTGCATTGCATCAGTTTCCAGTGTCCACTCTCATGCGTGCCCAATGGCATTATATCCAAAGCGTACCGATGTACTATCGCGTGCGAAACGAATTGATCAGTCTAATTTCTAGGGGTAATTGAGGGGGTTCCACGAGCGTACCGCCATTTGGTGGCCATATTCCTGCGCCAGCGTTAGTACAATTGCTGCAGCAACATTGCAGCCAGTGCAGGAAGCTTGCCTTGATTCCAATCTTGCGCAGGTTGCGCAGTGTTCTCATGAGCGTCGACATGGCGGCTGTTTGGAGCTGTTGATGGCGGGTCGCTCATGGCCGCTCGTCGGATGTCGTCGAGTCGCGATTGATGATGCCAAGCCAGATCCACACGCTTTACTTGATGCATACTAGCGTCGCGTGCGTCCTTGTCCAAAGATGCATCAAACATGGAAGTTTGAGACTTCAATTTATGCCAATTTCGACAGTGCGGTAGCGGTAGCTCCCACAATGATGATAGCTCGAAGCCTTTTGCGAGTTCAAGCGCCCAGGATTGTGGGTAAAAGGACTTTTTGCATTCCTAGCAGACCTCTAAGGACGACGAGGAGGTATTCAACCTCGACAGGAGGCATGGCGTCGCAGGCGCCTCAGAGCCAGGCGGCGATGCTAGCAACGATAACGTCCGACTTGGAAAAGATTGCTCCCAGGTTCGACATGCAGCCTGAGCAGATACAAATTATCCGGACGCCAACCGAATTTTATCAAACATTGAAAGTAGGTTAACGTCCCTTTTTGTTCTTCTCTGATCTTGTTTCTTTTCTTAAGCATACGTTGTGTGACTTGAGTTCTGATAATCATTCTAAATTCTCCGAACATTTTTTCTTTAAATATCCATGTCCTTTTATGTAAAGAAGAAAGAACAGAGTAGCATTACATGCATGTTCAAAGTTCTAACCATCCAATGTTCCGTATCATGCAAACCCTCTAAATTAATATTATCTAACAACACCTCATTCCATCCCTGCATCCATGATAAGCACCCACTAGGAACATGTGAGACAGCACATTCCGCCACTCTAATATCAACCTTACTGACTCTATCTAGGAAAAAATATCAAAAGCCCAACACAGAATTTATCTCAGCACCCTTTACATTGGCAAGACCGAGCATGATTTGATCAGTACCATTCGCACAGCTCTCGAGAAAAACCCCAACCTGCACGTGTCTTTTCTCACAGACGCTTTGCGTGGAACACGGGAGACGCCCAACCCAACGACTGCCTCCCTTCTCACCCCCCTGATTGCTGAGTTTGGCCCAGAGAGGGTAGAGGTACGCATGTACCACACTCCCAACCTAACCGGACTGCGAAAGAAGTACATTCCCAAGCGTATAAACGAGGGCTGGGGCCTACAGCACATGAAACTCTATGGCATCGACGACGAAATCATCATGAGCGGTGCGAACCTCAGCGAAGACTACTTTACCAATCGACAAGACCGATATCATCTATTTCGTTCAGGCGAACTTACTACTTACTTCAAGAAGATCCACGATGGAGTTGCGGCACTTAGCTTTGATATCCAGCCATCTGACGCACAGGGAACCGGTGGATACAGCATGTCATGGCCCACCTCCAACGCAGCCCCAAATCCCCTATCAGACCCTTTCAAGTACAGAAAAGCCGCAGAGAAACATCTCGCCCACCTTCTCACACCCAACAACTCGCCCTCCAACTCGACTTCCGCTTCTCAGTCGTCAACGACCTCCATCTACCCTATCCTCTCTCTCGTCCCCCTCCTCCCATCCTCGACCGAACTCCCCGCCCTAACCACCATCCTCACCTCGCTCACCCGCGCACCCCTCTATCCAAGCACCTGGACCTTTACTGCGGGCTACTTCAACATGACACCTTCGTTCCGCCGGCTTCTCCTCTCGACACGCCCAGCCTCCGGTACCGTCCTAACCGCGCACCCACACGCAAACGGCTTCTACGGCTCCGCCGGCGTCAGCGGCATGCTCCCAGCCGCATACACGCACCTGGCGCACTCATTCCTCCGCCGCGTAAAGTACCAAGGCCTCCGCGACACCGTGGTGCTAAAAGAATGGAAAAACGGTAAAGTAGGTGAAAAGGATGGATGGACATATCATGCAAAGGGCATTTGGGTTGCACTGCCTCGGCCCGCAAACGCAGCCAGCGAAGACGCACAAGAGCAAGACCCTTGCATCACGGTGATTGGGTCCTCGAATTATACTAAACGCGCATATGAGCTCGATCTCGAGGCCAATGTCGTGGTGGCGACGACGGATCAGGGATTGAGGCGGCGCTTGGGTGAGGAGGTGAGGTGGTTGGGGGAGCATGCGCGGGCGGTGGATGAGAGCGAGTTTGAGAAGCCGGAGAGGAAGGTGGGATTCAATGTTAAGTTGGCCATGTGGGCGGTTAGGGTGCTTGGTGGGGCGCTGTAGGATACGTGTATATGTGTCTGGACGTAGTGTAGGAATATGTAGCATTAGTCAATTACAATCACACTTGACCCATGGCTACAAGAACAGATGGACCGTAATTCTCAACAAGGTGTTTCCTCCTAATTATTCATTAATGGCTCGAAAGCTATATATGATGGGTATCTATGGGGCATAAAAAGGTAAAAGAAGAAAAAGATGAATGAGACAGAGACATAGAAAAGTCCAAAACATCTTGTGCCTTTTTCTCTACCGAGACTTTTGAGCACCTATGTTGGCGTCATCTCATCTCAAATAGTGCTCAAGTAAGACAAGCTTATCCTATTCAGACGTAGCTGAGCAATTGCGAGTTGCCTTCCACACGACTAGTCCACGGTCACCAACAACACGACTGAGGGTATTCCAGACGCCATCGTCGGCAAAGTCCATGTCGTCAAGGTTCAGGTGGTGTCGATAGCTCCAGACTTCCTCGAGTGAGACTTCTTCTCGCTTAGTTGCGTCATGGTAAGGTTTCAGAAAGTAGGCCGAGCGCGGGGCTACCAAGTATGTCGCACCCCGCTCTTCAATGCGTGGGAGTTTTCGAGTGCGACAAGGCGGGAGCGCTTCCTTGACCATTTCGAGCATCTGCTCTCCTGGACAGCCCATTAAATCTACCGTCTTGAGCTCCTCGTTCTTGCCATTCAGCAACCAGGTAGGCGGGCTGTATGTCTTCCACCAAAAGGCATGACTGATGGTTTCATTGGTTTTGGCGATATTGATCTGTACAGGAACAATGCCGCCTTGATGGTATACACCCATCAACAGACCCAATGCGACATTAAAGACAACCCATGTCGCTATCCAAGGCTTCTTGAATGCCAGATTTGGCATGCGTATCGAGGACAGGACTAGGGGCACTGCGGGTAGCAAGAAGCGAGCCTCTTGGTGTGGGAAGATGCTGAGCAGAGCGACGCCAGACAGAGCTGATAGCAGGGTCATGGTGATGTGTGCTTTGCGCAGAAAGAATAAGAGTGGCGTTGCAGGTCCCAGTAATTGGGGGAGGTTGATGAGCACGTGCTGGTAACGTGGATGTATGCCATGCTGGGCAAGGTTCTCGGAATTGGAGTTGTAACGGAAGTTGTTGAGCGGTGTAATGACGGGACCAGCGAAAACTTTGGAGAAGGTGAATTCGCCTGGAGTGTAAAAGGCCGTGTCAACGCAGATGGCAAGGAAGGCGGTTGAAAGAGCGAATATAGCCAGAAAGAGGAGAGAGAATGGCCTGCTAAATGTCAATCGAGTGCAGATAGTGAAGGGAAAGGGGGGCAGACTAACTTGCGCTGGAAATGGGGCAGCAATGTTGTCGCAGGCAGAACAAGGAATGCTGGAAAGGTGATGCGATTGAAGATGCCGACCACGGCCATGAAGCCCAAAATGGACGAGGCTAGGATGCCGGAGCATTTCTGCAGGATGGGGTTAGCTGCATGTGCTAGATGGGCAAGCGCGCTGACGTAGCCATACCTTATCATCAGTAATCCTCTGGATCAGAACCAGACTCCAGAGCACCAACAAAGTCTCGAGGCTGTTTGAGAAGGTGTGTGTCTGGAAGGTCCATGTCACGTACGACGACGCGACCAGCACCACGGCAATGCGCCGAGCGCGGGGCGAAGCGACGAGCTCATGGATGGCCCAGTCTTCCATGACGACGCTCAGCGAGAGCATGAGCACGCGCAGAGTCCAGTAGACGACCGAGGGCGAGACATCATATCCAAAGCCCTCCCATAGCCAGCGCAGGATATACATGGGCCAGCCGTAGGCCAGCCATAGCGGGAAAGTGCTGCGGATGGGGTTTTCGGAGGTGAATTCCCACGTTTCGTGGACGGGGTAGGAAAAGACGCGTCCTGTTTGGGCTTGTCAGTTTTGAAGAAGGCCAGGTGTTTTTTTGAGCAGGCATACCGGCAACGACTTCTGGGCCCTGGAAGTTCTCGTCGGGGTGCAAGTAGCTGGGCGACAGGGCAAAGTAGATGCGGACTACGATGAGCAGGAAGTAGAGTCTGCGCCACATGGTGGTGGGAGGGGGTGAAGCAGGGCGTGGTCAGAAGAGGCCGCGTTGCACAAGGGCATGTCTGTTGCAGAAGTGGAGTGTTTTGTTTGCGCAAAAGTGAGGCCACGGCATGTTTTAGTGCAGGCTATGTCATCCAAAAGTTGGAAGCGGATAAGGGGGAGCCGATTGTAGCAGAGCAGCAAGTTTCGAACGCGGATTATTATTGAAATTATTATTGTTTCCAGACGCGTGGCCTGTGAAGACGAGCAGCGTTGACCAGCAGGTGGGTTGTTTTGCTTGTCAGGCGGTTTGATCAGATGCCAGGTGGCGTGGCTGCCACGACTGGCAGGACTGCCCCCCTCGCTCCTCCCCTCGACAAGAGGATGCAGCGACGTCACGTGGCACGTCCTCAGTGGTGTTCCTCGCCCAACACGCACGGAGCAACGGTTGTGTGATGGTGAACGACATTAGATAGCACAACGGCCAGGCCCTGTCATGGTTTGGGATATTTAACCCATGGATACGCGCATGTATACATGCATACTCTGCATTCTGTCCTCTGCTCTTCTCGACGTACTTGCACATGGCGGGACGCGGCCTTCTGGCTGCTTCTACCCCAACCCTAGCTAGCAGCATTATGGTTTGAGAAGAGACATAGACCCCTCCTTGGGCCAAGCCCGGTGCAGCCTACGGACACGACCAAACAAGGCGCAGGCCCAAGCCGTTTCGAGCAACGAGACAGAAAACAAAGGCTGCTGGCCGTGTCAAAAGGCACATCAAGCCACAAGGCAAGGCCGAATTGGCCTGTGTAGTCGAAAGACAGAGGATGATTCTCGTCGTGGCAGCCTTGCGCTTGCCCCAATCGGGCTGGGAGCTTGGTCTGAGCTTCGCCTTTGGCTGGCCTGCGGCGGAGAGTAACCATAGTTGTTGCCTCATCTTCACCAGCGTGCAAACGGCCGTCCCTCATCCTCCCTCTATATAACCTCCCGCTGTCAGCGCCTTTGCCATCCTCCCTTACACCAGCACTCTTGCGTCCAGCAGCTTCCCATTGAACGCCCACATCTGCGCAACCCCGTCTCCTCCGCCCCCAGCCACAGCTTACCCCACTTACACGTCCGCTCTACATTACTACCAACTCCGTGATCATGGCTGCCACCAACGCCGAGGGCGTCAAGCTCATCAGCATCACCACCTCGGATGGCGTCAACATGCAGGTCGAGCGCCCCGTCGCCGAGCGCTCCATCCTCATCAAGAACCTGCTCGAGGATCTCGGCGGTGAATCCGACGAGTCCATTCCCATCCCCAACGTAGGTCCCAGGCGCCCCCGCCTGCCTTGCCCAAAGGAGCCGCTAACTCTGCCTAGGTCAATGAGGCCGTCATGAAGAAGGTTCTTGAGTGGTGCACCCACCACAAGAACGACCCTCCCGCCACCCAGGACGACGACTCGGACTCGCGCAAGAAGTCGACCGACATTGACGAGTGGGACCAGAAGTTCATGCAGGTCGACCAGGAAATGCTCTTTGAGATTATCCTCGCCGCCAACTACCTCGACATCAAGGCGCTTCTCGACGTCGGCTGCAAGACGGTCGCCAACATGATCAAGGGCAAATCTCCCGACGAGATCCGCAAGACGTTCAACATTCAGAACGACTTCACTCCCGAGGAGGAGGAGCAAATCCGTCGCGAGAACGAGTGGGCCGAGGACCGCTAGGAGCATCACTGCTGATGAATGGGTAAGACCTCCCCTCGTTCCACCACCAAACTTTCCCTTCCCACCACTGCCATGGCGTCTCCCCACCAGTGACGCCAGGCAAGTGGGTTATCTGTGGTTATGAATGGGCTTTGTCTCCGGCGCAGCGGAGTTCTCACACGGTTATGATATCTTCTTGTTTTTTTCTTCTTCCTTTTTGCATCACGCATCAGTGCCCTCTTGGTGGGAAGGACTGGAGGGTCATGAGTCGGTTATGAACAATAACAGGCGGGCTTAGCAGATGGATCCATTCAATGGACCCCATCGTTTGCCGCTTATGTACAGATAGCTCAATCGAATAACAAAAGTCCACCGTGCTTTTCCGTCTCTGGTGCTTTTTACCTCGGCCTGTGGAATGACGTGATCAGAGGATTGGCATGGGAACACATTTTGACAATTAGGCGTGACGAACCGTGAGTCACGCAAGCAATAAAGAAACAGTGTAACACTAAAATGGACAGCATTGCATCGAGGAACAAGAAAAGTCTAGATAGAGCGCAGTTTTCACGCTTCTTGGAGTTGAGGAAGTGTTTTTTTCCGTCTTCTTCTACTTCTATACTATTTTACCAGAAAACGCCAGATCAAGTAACCTAATATATACATACACATTTTTTTCTTTCTCTCTTGCTCTGACCTACTGACTCACTCACTCACTCACTCACTCACTCACCACATCTACCATCCACGCTTGGCCAGCTTCTCCTCCTCGCCCATGGTACCGCAGTTGATTCCGACCATGGCCTCGCCGAGATCCATGCTGACCTCCATCAAGACCTTGGGGTCATTGTAGTGGGTGACAGCCTGGACAATGGCCTTTGCCCTCTTTGCGGCATCGCCCGACTTGAAGATGCCGGAGCCAACAAAGACGCCATCGCAACCCAGCTGCATCATGAGGGCGGCATCGGCGGGCGTCGCAACGCCTCCAGCGGCAAAGTTGACGACGGGCAGTCTACCGAGCTTGGCCGTCTCCTTGAGCAGCGCATAGTCGACCTGGAGCTCTTTGGCGTACACACGCAGCTCCTCGTCCGTCATGCCTTTTGCGCGGGCGATTTCGGCATTGACGGTGCGCATGTGGCGCACGGCTTCGATGACGTCGCCTGTGCCTGCTTCACCTTTTGTGCGGATCATGGCGGCGCCTTCGGAAATGCGGCGGAGGGCTTCGCCTAGGCCACGGCAGCCGCACACAAAGGGGATGCGGAACGGGTGCTTGGATACGTGGTGGATGGCATCGGCCGGAGTGAGGACTTCGGACTCGTCGATGTAGTCTACGCCGAGGGCTTCGAGAATCTATACCAGATTGTCGTGAGTAAAATGTGTATATGTGTGGTATTATCATGAGCACACTGTGCAAAGGAATAAACGTACCTGGCATTCGACAAAGTGACCAATTCGGGCTTTGGCCATGACGGGAATCGTGACCGTGTCCATAATCTCCTTGATCATCTTGGGGTCGCTCATGCGGGCTACGCCGCCCTGAGCGCGAATATCAGCGGGAACGCGCTCGAGGGCCATGACGGCTGAGGCGCCGGCCTCTTCTGCTATCCGTGCCTGATCTTCTGTTAGTAAAAAAAGGACTTTGCTCCAATCTCTCTCTCTCTTGAGTATTTCATGCTATTCTTCAGCAGCCTTGGGTAGTGTGGCGTACTTGCTCAGCGTTGACTACATCCATGATGACTCCGCCCTTCAACATGCGTGCCAAACCCGCCTTGACGGCAAAGTTGTTCTCGCCATCTTGGGCGCCATGGCCGTTGGTGGTGGGGAGTTCAGTCGCCATTGTAATTTGTGAATGTGTGAGTGTTTAGGTAGAAGAGTACGTAAAGAGGGAAAGGCGAGGTGGACAGCAATTGAACTTTGTTGGTGGGGTGATTTCCACGGGACGAGTACAAGAGAGAGAGGAAAAAAGTTTAGGAAGAAAAGAGGAATGAGCAAGTGAAATATCAGAAGAGAGAAAGAGAGGGATTGAGCCAGTTAGCCAATTCCCTAAAAGACTACCAGTAAAGGAAAAGTCGGCCGGTAAGAGGATTATTAATGTCCCCCCTTGGTAGATTAGACAGTTAAAGATCGTGAGTCAACCACTGACCACACATGTATTACCTCTACATGTACCCGCGGGAATCGTAGGTAATATTTTTTTGCCTTTGTAAGGTCAGTCCCCCCTCCACGCCTCAGCATTAGCTCGGAGCTTGCCCCGCCCATAAGCCGCCGCCGTCTAGACCCCGCGCGCGCCCTTTGACACATTAATGGTGCGCCATGCAGCCAATCACGCAATTGGCGGCCGCGGGTGGCCATGGCCGTGAATTGCCGTCGGTGCCTACACCTAATTCAGGACATTGAGTCCTCTGCGAATGCTTGCGTCCAAAGGTGTGTGTGTGGGTGGATTCATGACGCGGTACCGCACTCGAGTCACTTGCATCTATACATTACATACAAAGTACTGCCGAGACCATGCAACTCACCTGATGAGCCTTCGGGCCGAGTGGGTCGATGGCTACCTAAACTGAGCGACGGCTGGGAAACGTCGGGGTCCATGCTTGCTAGAATGCCTATCGTTTCTAGTCAAAGTTGCGAGTATGCCAATGCCAACACTAATGCCAATGCCGAGCTACACACACATATGTACACACACTAACGGCCGTCTTCGTTGTTGTGACCCAACAGCACTTTGCCAATTGTTTCATACACTAACGTTCTAGTATGGCGCCGTCTCACGCTTCAGCCATTCCAGTGTCAAGGGGTCGTTCTCAAAGAACTTGCTCGTCTTCTCGTACACTTCCTTGTGGTATTCGTTGAGGAACGTCTTCTCATCCTCTGTGAGCAGACTCATATCAACCAGGTTTCTGCAGTGAGGAGTCATGGTTACATGCTCAAAGCCCAGGTATGGCTTGTCACCAAACTTGTGTTTGGTTTCCACTTCCTTGACCAAGATCATGTTCTCGATGCGAATGCCAAACTTTCCGTCTTCGTAGTAGCCCGGCTCATCAGACACAACATTTCCGACGGCTAACGAGACCTCCGAATACTGCACCCTGGTGCCGATCCCGATCGGACCTTCGTGCACATTGAGAAACGAGCCGACCCCATGTCCTGTGCCATGGCGATAGTCGAGACCCTCCGCCCACAGGAACTGACGGGCCAGAGCATCCAGAGCAAAGCCCGTTGTGCCCTTGGGGAACTTGACGCGCTCGAGTGCCATGTTGCCCTTGAGCACGAGCGTGTATGCCTTGCGCTCCATCTCCGTTGGCTCAGTGAAGTGCAGTGTCCGTGTGGTGTCTGTAGTGCCGTCACGGTATTGTGCCCCGGAGTCGCAGAGGTAGATGGCCTTGGGGTCAATGACTGAGCACGCTCCCTTTTCGGGCTTGTAGTGAATTACCGCAGCATTTGGGCCTGTCGATGAGATGGTGTCGAAAGAGAGACCCATGAACATGTCGTGCTTCTTGCGGATCTCCTCGAGCTTGTCAGCTGCATCAACCTCATCGAGCGTAGCCTTCTTGTTGATCAGCTGGTCCTCTAACCATGCAAAGTATTCGCTCAACGCAGCTCCGTCGCGGATGTGGCATTGCCGCATACCCTCCAGTTCGACCTCGTTCTTGACTGCCTTGGCATCTCCCACTGGGCTGCGCGTCTCCTCAACCTTGTCTTCCCCACCGAGCGCCTTGCTGAGCGCCCACGAAGCCCGATTCGAAGTCAGGAACTTTTTAGGCGTAGTCTCCTTGTCGCTCGCTGCGAAGAGTTCTTTGCTTAGTGCTGTGACGTCGCTGAATATTTCCTCGTAGGGGCGGATGGTAACTTTATCACCCAGGTGCTTCTTGACGTCCTCGGATAACTTGCTCTCTTCGACGTAGAGGGTGGCTGTGGTGGGTGTGACGACGGCATAGGAAAAGAAGACTGGGTTGTAGGGGATACTGCGCGACGTTAACTCGGGGCTCTTTGAGATGGATTCACGGACACACGCACTCGCTGCCACGGAGGTTGAAGAGCCACGCGACCTCATCAAGCATGGACACAACGAAACCTAGGCTCTTCTTCTTGTCCAATTCCTTGCGCAGATCGTCAATCTTGTCGCTGAAACTCTTGCCGGCATACTGGTCGGGTTGAACAATGACCTTCTCACTCGGGCGCGCAGGTCTCTCAGCGCCCCATACCAGATCCACCAGGTTCTCGTCGACAGCCTTGTATTCGCCACCCTTTTTCTTAATCTTCTCAGCCAGTTTGCGGGCATCTGCCGCAGTGACGACACTTGGATCGACGCCAACAACCTTGCCTCCCTCGGCCTGGTCTGCGGTCCACTCTTGGATTGTTGGTACGTCCTGTATGCCCTGCTTCAGCAGCTCCCAATTGCTGTCCAGCTGCTTCTCGGCCTGGTTGAAATAGCGCCCGTCAGTAGATAGGGCAGCCTTGTCGTGTGTAATGACTGCGTAGCCAGCAGAACCCGTGAAGCCACTGATGTATGCTAGGTGATGTCAATAGGTGTGAGATACGACGAATAGCGGAGGGTTCCTGTCCTGACCTCGGCGGGCGTCACATGGGGCAATGTACTCGCTCTGATGGCTATCTTCGGAGGGGACCACTGCATGGCGTCAGCTATGTATGCATGTATGTCTACCAGTGGTAGTGAGGGTGGGCTTACTGTAGATGTCGACATTGCGCTCCTTCATGAGCTTGCGGAGCTCCGCCAGCCGTTGCGAGGTATCTACTTTGGCCATATCGATTGCACGCAGGGCTGCAGAGACGTGAAAGGGTCGGACTGAAGAAAACGGAGACCTTGCAGCTACATAAGCAGCGGCTATCGCGTGGGAGCGCCTTAGGATGCGCGGGAAGATCATAAAGGAGTGGCACGCTGGTTCGCGGTACATGCACGACACCCCGCCTATTACCACCTTGCACGGCCTGGGACATCAATCCTTGCCAAGCACAGAGACACTCAACCCTTACACTCAGTCACAATCTGGCGCCGCCTTGGAATTAGCAGCGACCCTTTTTTCTTTCTTTTTTCTTTTTTTCAATTCTCTACACGCTGTGGGCTAAGGCCATGGACTGGCATGGTTGCGGTTTGCTGCTGAATCCTGCCCCACTACACGGCCAGGTAGACGTGAGTTTGTTTGCCCGCACGCACTTTGGCTACTATTAGTCCTACACCACACCGCAGCTGCACTATAAGACGACCCAAGTATGCCCAGCCGGCGACTATCTTGAAAACACACGACTCTCACTGCAACTCTCACATCATGTAAGTGACAAAGTTTACAATCAGCTGGCGGCCTGTTCCAACCCCCCCTCTGGCCGCACCTTCCTACTTTGGGCGCCACCGCTACCTAGTTTTTGGGTGAATGTATCCCCACACCAGGGCCGCCCATGATGACATATGCGCACCCCTAACCGCTCTCGAACCCGCTCTTTCTCTTATCCCCATCACTGCGTCGCGTATGGCTACCGTCGCTCCGGCTCCGACCGACACCATCCAGTCTCGCAAACTTTGATGAGCACCTGAGGACAACGTCATCAACAAATCCAGAAGAGAAAAAAACCCAATCCGCTGACACTGGCCCCAGACACAACATGGCTAGCAATGGGGCGCAGTCTTTTCCATTGCCGTATGAGGAAATCGAGCGCTTAGTCAAGTCCTTGTACGAGCCAGGCCAAGCAAAGAAAATCTCGGAAACTGAAGCCACTCTACGCGTACTCCAGCGCTCGCCCCAGGGATGGGAAATTGCAAATGCTCTGCTCAAGAGTGATGACGAGCAAGTGCGCTTCTTTGGCGCCCTTACCCTGACCGTCAAGCTCAATGCCGACTCGGCAGAGTTGAACGAAGAAGAATCAGAGCAACTATTATCAACCCTCATCCACCACCTCGTTTCGCGGCCTACTTCGTCCATTGCCACCCGCAAGATCAGCTCAACCTTGGCCCAGTACTTCACCAAGCCCATCTCGGTGTGGACCCAGTGCATCAGAAGCTTGGCTGCCTCCTTTGCTGCCCAGCGACCAGTCTTAGATGATGCGCTGGGCGAACACCCTTCAACATGGGACCTCTTGCCACAATTCTCCGACGATCAGCTCTTGGTCATGCTAGACTTTGCCATGAGTCTGGCAGACGAATCCAAGAAGCCATCCAATGCCCCAGACCGGAAACCTCACGAGCGTATGGCGGCCAACGTCGAGAGCGTTGAGATTCTCCTGCATGTGTCTTTTGGTCGTGGTATCAAGTGGCTGTCGATATCCATCGACGACCCAAACTATGCTGAGTCCGTACAGCAAGGAGAGAAGATATGCATAGCAGCTCTGAAATGCTTCACAGGGTGGATCTTCTATGCCCAGTCAGAGTTCAAAGACAGCCCAGAGAAGCTCCAGCATCTTCGCTCCGTCAACGAGCTTGCTCTAACCTGCCTTGAGTACCATGTCGATGATGCTATGGAGCTCGTAGCTGAAATTCTGGAGAACTATCCCACCTTTTTCGAGAAGAAGCACCAGGAGATGCTGTGGTCAGCCATCTCGGGTCCATGGGGGCTGGAAATACTCAAAAATTCTGATGCAGAAACCGTCTCGCTTGCAAGAATCATTGTGGCGTACGGACAGATTCTGCTCGAGTCCAAGGCCATTTACACCCAGCCGGAAAATGCACACTACCAGCAAGTCATGTCTTTTCTGCACGACCTTCTCAAGTACCCGGAGCCAGTAGGTGCAGAGGACGAGGTTGCTCCCGTAGTACTTGATTTTTGGAGTAGCTATGTAAGCGCTATTGCCGAAGAAACCTTCCTGTATACCTCAGGAGATCAGATACCAGCATGGATGGACACTGCCAAGTCAAATGTTCTCCAAGCGGTATCCGAGCTTGTTCAAAAAATCATTTACCCAGCAGCTGACGTTACCGATTCCTGGGATTCAGATGCCAGGAAGACATTCAAGGTATTCCGTGTTGATGTTCGCGATATCATCATGGATGCATATGATCCCTTGCGAGACATACTGACCGATCAGTTCGTGGACTTTGCACTACACGGACTGGGTGCGGGCAAGTGGCTGGATCTCGAGACTGGGTTGTTCGGCCTCATCGCTATCGCGGATGCATTGCAAGAGGGCTCGGACGACCGTCTGCTAAAGCTGTTCGAACAACCACTATTCTCAGCAATATCCAACAACCCGGATGTACCTGCAATAACACGGAGAACCGCTGTCGAGCTCGTTGCTGCACTGAATCACTTCTTCCTTCGAAATCCGCGCTTCCTCCCTCAGGTTCTCCCGTTTTTGCTGACTGCTCTGGCTCAACCCGCCATCGCGCACGGCGCTGCCAAATCATTTGCTTCGCTTTGTTCCGAATGCCGCAAGTCTTTGACGGGAGAGCTAGCCTCCTTTTTCCAAATGTACGAGCAGTTTATCACGTACCCGACCGCGGAAGAGTTCACCAAGAGCATGGTTCTCAAGGGAATTGCTGCCATAGTGCAGGCTCAGGATTCGGAAGAGAAGCAGTTGGAAGGTGTACGACAGCTTTTCCAGTACATCACACGGGACGCTATGCAAGCAATAAATATTACCAAAGAGGGGGGCGATGCAGAGCAAGGCCAAGTACTCGCGCTGACAACATTGAAGTGCTTGGCAAATGTCGGGAAGGCTATGCAGGCCTCGGATGAAGAAGTAGTCGACCTCGCATCTGGCAAAGAGCCATCTACATTCTGGTTGCAAGGCCCAGGCAAGGAGATCCAGAATCAGATCATCAACCTTGTCAACTACATGACGCAGGTATTTTCTGCTAACGATGAGATCATCGAAGCTGCATGCAGTGTCCTGCGCACCGGATTCAAGGAGACAGTATCGGGGCCTTTTGTCTTGCCGCTGTCTGCAGCAATTGATTTCATCACCAAGACGACTGTGCAAACCCCGAGGCTACCGTTTGTGCTAGAAACCGCATGCTGCTGGATCTCGTCTCACAAGCACGAACAGCCCGAAGGCTTTCAGCAACAAGCTCAGCGCTTACTCCGGCACAATCTGAGCATTATGCAAGCCCTACAGCACCCGCGCAATGATCCAGAAATCGCGGTCGGCTGTATTGAGCTCATTCAGAACTTCATCAATGCCGACCCACGTATCATGACGCAAGAATCCCCAGAGAACCTGTCAGGAATGTTTGGCTTCACAGTCGAATCGATCAAGTCCCCTGAGGTATTGCCGAAGCGTGCAGCTGCCAAGTTGTGGAAGGATATCTTCGAGCTCGCGGGAAACCCGCACAGCCCCCATTATACCACAAGCCAGGAGATCGTTGCTCATTTCGGACCTTCCGTCTGCTTTGCACTCATCGCAAATGTTTGCGGGGAGGTAGACTTTACCAGCCTGGAACATATTGTCGCTCCCCTTCGTGCTTTACTGAGAGCCGATAAGAATGCAAGAGCTTACATCTCAAATTCTCTGGCAGAACAGCCACTCCTGCAACGCTTTCAACAAGACCAAGGTGTTCAAGACATGGTGCGGAAGCTGATCGAGAGCATGTCTAGGTATGTATACTTCATGGCCGTGGTTCGTGTATTTAAAGCTGACATATGTACAGGAATGCAAAGAACAGTGTAGCGTTCAAGGAAACAGTAAAGGGATTCTGGCAAAGTTGCAAACAGCTGCAAATGCAACTCCAGCCGCAGGCGATGAATCCAGCGCACCGTTTTGCTCATGGTTTTCCTTAGCCGACTGTATACCGAGCGACTTGCCACCTAATTGCAAACCTAAAATTCAGCAAACGCAGCCATAGCGAACGTCAGACCAAACGATAACTTAAAGGCAACATTGTCCTGTACCAGCGACCGGACATTCATCGACCTTAACCTGCGCTGGAGGAATGAGTACGGTATGACGTGGATACCTCGCGATTCAATGAACTAGCATCTGTGTCAACTTCATGTCCCGTATTTGAAGCATAAGCGTGCCGCATGAGCAATGGAAATTGCATGGTCGAGGAAAATATCCCAGGATGCAAGGGCTTTACGACCACGCAACATAAAAAGTTGAATAGAACCTCAATGTTTGAGTTGTCGAACTCACCTGTAAAGCAAAAATGCCCAATCCAATCAATATAGCCAATGGCTTGCTGAACACACTGATCCCCAACCCTCCAATGACACCGAGAATACTTCCCATACTAATTTGCCGGATTGCTCTGGGATTTACCGCACCTGAATGGGTAATGACGGGCGTTTTCGCTTCATTGGTGTAGTTGTTCTTCAAATCACTTGTAATCTTGGTAATGGGGTCTGGCCCATCACAACGTATGCGCTGCGTGTTCTGAAACTGATATGCGAGCAGGGGTGTCGACAGAATGAGTGGCGTGCTGAGCATCAGGCCTCTTCGGAGACCAGGCAGAATGAATGACATGTTTGAATGCTTTTGCGAGGGCCCAGAATCACGGGAGAGCTGCTGGTAGTGGAGGTATATGGAGAGCTGTTTTTCGAGGCTTCGATCGGCTGTCGTAGTGCGGGGAGAAGAGCGAATAGCGCGAGCCGGTATTAGAATACGCGGAGCCGGGATATGTACAGGGTGTCGCGTCCTTGCAAAACCACTCAATCCCAGAGGCGTTCGGTACATGGATGTCTGTGTTGAAGCAAACTGCTGACGGTTAGGGAAGCTGACTTCCGAGGTAGTGATGTCATTGGCCCCAATTGCGGCGTTCCGACCACGCCGCTTTAGGCTAGAGCCAGGACCCTGACTTCGCGGGCCTCAAACGTAACGTCGCGTCTTCCAATACCATGTTGGACGTGTTGAGATTCTCTAGGCACTGACTGGCGCTCGCCATGACAATTTTCGCTCCTTAAAACCTCTCAATTGACTAACCAATAGGTAATTACGCTACAATGGCGCCCCAAACACTCCTTCTGACGGTCGCAAACCTGCTGATCCCAGTCGCGATACTGGTCTTCGCGACGGGTTTCTTTCCGTACAAACCCTTTATGCCTGGTCTGGCCCAGTATGAAGACCTTGGATTCTCTGAGATACTCGGAGATGATTGGCACAAGCCACCTGTTCCGCCGTTCAACAAGGTCGTCTTCATGGTCGTCGACGCGCTGAGAAGCGACTTCGTGTACGGAGAGGATAGCGGTATGACCTTCGTTCAGAGGTACGACAGCCTTCAGAGAAATGTTCTCAACAATTGCATCCCAACTGAAATTTCTCTAGTCTAATTCGCGACGGAACCGCATTGCCATTTACAGCCCACGCCACTTCTCCTACAATTACTATGCCACGTGTAAAAGCCATTACTACAGGCTCTATCCCTTCTTTCGTAGACGTAATCCTTAACTTTGCTGAATCAGATACCACGTCGACCCTTGCGACGCAGGATACATGGCTCGCGCAAATCAAAGCAAAGGACTTTGAAAATGGAAACGGGAAGCTGGTCATGTACGGCGACGATACCTGGTTGAAGCTCTTTCCAAATGTCTTCGAGCGCGCAGACGGAACGAGCAGTTTTTTTGTCTCGGTCAGTCATAAGCGTCCTGTGGTATATAGGAATAATAGATTGTTGATTTCAAAGTGCAGGACTTCACAGAGGTTGACAACAACGTGACAAGGCATGTGCCCAATGAGTTGCTGAACAGTGACTGGAATGCAATGATCATGCACTATCTGGGCCTGGATCACATTGGCCACAAGGCTGGTCCCAAGAGGTGAAGACTATATTCAAGCTGGCGATTTACAGTACTAATGGTTCTGTAGCCCCAATATGGTACCCAAACAGATTGAGATGGATGGAATCGTTCGCGATATTTACACCGCTATCGAAAACGAGGATCACCTTGCTAACACATTATTCGTTCTTTGCGGCGATCACGGCATGAACGATGGTGGTAACCACGGAGGCTCCTCTCCTGGCGAGACATCTCCAGCACTCGTTTTTATGAGCCCCAAGCTCACCAAAATCACCAAGCCGACGGATAGGCAGAGCCCAGTGAAGCCAAAGACTGAAGGCGAGTTTGACTTTTACCGCATGGTTGAGCAGAGCGATATCGCTCCAACACTGGCTGGCTTGCTGGGATTCCCGATTCCCCAAAATAACCTTGGTGTCTTTCTTGAAGATTTTCTTCCCTTCTGGGATGCGCGTAAGTAGGATCATTAGATGACCGATGGGCACAACTGACAAACTACAGCTATGGATCGTATCCAGCTTCTCTACCGCAACGCAAAGCAAATGAAGAAGATTGTTGCGGCTAAATACAGTAGTCTGAAGTTCGAGGAATCACTGGCGAAATCAGAATATGCTCCCGAGTGTGCACAAGGATATGATGTAGGTTTTGCGATATGATACCTCAAAAACGACTGGTTACTTATATGCGCAGGCAAATGATGGCCAGAAGTTGGCTTGTCTCTGGCGAGCACTTATTACTTCTCTAACTGATGGGAAGAGCGGTGTTGCAGATTTCTACAAAGTAGGTTTATGTCGCCGACTGCGCCAATCTGATGGATATGTTGCAAGACTCAGGCTAACGACATCAGTTCATGCAAAGGGCTCAGGAGACGATGTCCAGCACAGCTTCCAACTACAATATTCCACGTCTCTTTACGGGTACGGGTTTGGCTTTGCTCATCTGCGCGTTATCCTTCTTCGCTCTCCCTTCTTTCCGGCCCATCACACCCGCTGGCATCTACTTCAGTCTGTCTGTTGCCTTATATGCCGTCCTCATGTTTGCATCATCCTATGTGGAAGAGGAGCACAACTTCTGGTACTGGGCTACTTCAGGCTGGTTCTTCTGCCTTTTCCTGACCAACATGCGTAAGGAATGGTACAGCAAATGGATCTTCCACCCCGCCATCATGGCACTAGCCATACACAGGATTATAAGGCGATGGAACCAAACTGGACAAAAGTACGCTGGCGCTGATGACATTGTGAACAGCGGCTTGTTTCATGGACGAAATTCTGCCATCCTATGGGTGCTTATCGGTGCTACATACATCGACGTTACTATTCGGCTAGCCAGGCACGTCGCGCGCTCTATTGCAACGTTTGAGACTGACCAAAAAGCTCGTAATGTTGAGATTGAGTCGACGGATCAGAACCGCATGTTTGGTACCATGGCTGTGCTACCGCTGTGTGGTACGGCGTTTGTGTTCAAGCTGGCTTTCACAGCAAAGGACGCGCCTGAGTTGACCAGCGGCATCAATGCGGATCTGATGGCGAAGATCGAAACGTTGGAGCTCGTTGGCCTTGCTCGCATGGTGTTCGGTGGTCTGCTTCTGAGCGGATGCTGGATTACATTTGGAGAATGGACCCGATCGAACAGAAGAAAGAGGCGTGGGGCCCAGGGTAATGGCGGTATGTCAACTTCTTTAAAGCCTATCTCTCAGAACGACAGCTAACAGAGAGGACACTTCTAGACCTAGCCGCCGCTTTCTTCGACCTAACCACACTCTTCCTGCTCACCCAAACAAAAGCCCAGAATATACCTCTATACTTCCTCTTCCGTCTCCAATACATGTTCCTCTGTAAGTCTTACCGAATCACGAACAGAAAACTCCTCGTTCCTCCCTGCTCCATCTTATCCCATCCAACCTAGCTGACCACTGCACCAGCCTTCCTCGACCTGACCCCAACATCCACAACACTGACCACACTCCTCCTCTCCCAAACCGCCTTCTTCGCCCTCGGAAACTCAAACTCCATTTCCTCCATCGACCTCTCAAACTCTTACAACGGAATCTCGGGCTACAGCATCGTCGCCGTCGGTGTCCTCGTCTTTGCCTCCAACTGGGCGGGACCTATATACTGGTCTCTCGCGGGTCTCTTGCTGCTGGGCTCCCATGGCCGCATGCAGCGATTCGTCGACACGTCGGAAATGCATGTTGCCGACTGGGTGGCGCGGGAGCGCGAGTGGCTCAAGGAGCTGGCGACTAAGGAGGACAAGGCGAGAGAGACGCGGGCGTCGAGCAAGGAGTGGATCACGCATTTGGCGCTGTTGACGTTTTGGACGGGGGCTATGCTGGCGGCTGTTATGCTAGCGTGTACAGTGCTGCGACAGCATTTATTCATCTGGACCGTGTTTAGTCCAAAGTACCTCTTTGCTATGGCGTGGGGTGTCGCGTGGCATTTGGGTGTTACGCTAGGTTTGGGCGGGTGGGTTTGGTGGTTAGGAAGCTGGTGAAGAGAGAAATGGTGGTGGACAAGACGACGTGCTCGTCTTGTGTACTCTTTTGATAATTTGAGATTGGTCCTTTGTTTGCTCTGCTTTAGCTAATGTGTTTCTAAAGTCCTAGCGTTGTTTATGAATGCTTGAGTGCTGGGGATGTTTGTAGTGATCACTCCAACGTCAAAGGCATGTTACCATGTCCTCATGTGCAAGGAAACCTCTCGTCCTAATCCTCATCCTCCCACTCATCGTCTTCGCCCTCGTATTGTGTAGCTGGATCTTTTCCCTTGTTTTCTTTTCTCTTTCCGCCCGTCTCTCCAACGGTCTCATCCTCCACTCCCTCTCTTTCTACGCCACTCCCATCGCCTCTGCCCTCCTCGGTACTTTTCTGTTTTTCCTCTTCTTCATGACGCTTCTCATCTTCTTTCCATCGTTCTCGGACTCTTTTCAACGCTGAGCCTCTCGCAACTTCTTTCCTTAAAGCTTTGATTTCATCGGGCTCTTCGACGGCATTCCAGCGCACTCCGTCTTCAGCTAGCCCCCGGGGATCGTAGCGTGAGAGTTCGATAAACATCTGATCGCCGCAGTGCGCGCATTTAACTACTTCTCCAGGCGCAACGCCGGGTGGGATAGAACCGGAGATTGGTACGGGCTGGCGTGTTGCATGCGGGGATCTGTTCGGGAGTTAGAATAGACATATCGTACGCCCATTGCTCGTTATTGTTGTTTTCTTCATTGCACAGGACACCTTACGGTCTAGATGGTCCTGGAACTCCCACTAAAGCGTTTTCATCTATCCCCTTTATCTTGGCCTCGGAGGTGTCTTTCGCAATGCCTCTTTCGTTCAAGTGGCCACAATTCTCGCATCGCCATCTGTCTTGCTGCTTTTCTACGTCTACCATCTTGCCTTTTCCCGAATCTTTCTTTGTATACGCGTCGTCACGCCATGTGTCGGAGACGGGATTCCGTGGGACACCTGGGCCACGTTTCTGCGTTGGAGAGGTTGAGTTGTTGCGATCTATTACAGGAGACGTGGGTGAGCGAGTGCGGTCATGCTGCGGGCCAAGGGATGGTATTTCTGGTGAATTAGAGGCTTGAGGCTGTTGGCATGGCGGTTGGGGCGGTAGAGGAGTAAGTCCAGGGATGGAAAGGCGACTTAGCCGTGACGAGATGGAGAGGTGCGGCTGATTATTGCGGCTCTGAAGGAACAACTATGTAAGCAAGAGTTCAATGTGAGTGACTTGACTTCTTAATAGCAGAGTCGCGCAGAGTCGTGAGCTCTATTGTTTTTTCTGAAGGAAACTACATGCTGCCGGGGTTAAGGATGCAAGAGAGAGACACGAGACGTACGCATCACTTTGTACTTCTTCTGGACTCTTCTTTGAGAAAGACAGGTCTGGTTCCGCAACTGGGCCCGAGCTGTCTTGACTAGTGCCAGCATTCGCGTTTCTTTGGTCACTACACTTGCCAGTTAGCACGCCTTATTTGATTCGTCACTGCAAATTATGTTTCCAAACGACAAAACAGGCATCAAAGTGTACCCTTGGTCGCTCAGTGCAGAAGCTGTCTCCCATCCCTCTGAGCCTTCTTGGCTCATTGTGAACGGTGTGGTTTAGCGGACGATGATATTCTAGCAATGGCACGATGCGAGCGTGCGATGGCGATAGTGGGCTCACTTGAGATGAATAATGTGAAGAGGGCGAGTTGAAGCCAGCCAAAACTCCTTTTCTGGGCGCGCATTGTAGTTCCCTTTCTAGACTATCATTTCAGTTTCCCAAGATGTCTCGCACCTGATTCTTACCTGGGTCTGAGAAAGTGCGTGACAGTGGTTGGAAAGCAAGGGTTGGCAACTTCCATGCGATTGTCTTTGGAAACTCTGAGTGAACAACAAACAAGAAAACTTGTTGAAATAAAACATTCGTGAGAAAAAAGGGTAAAATAGCGAGAAATATAGAGTGGAGTTCAATGGACACACTGTATCGCTTTTTTTTAAGCGTCAACTAGCACCTGTGAAACAGTTTGGATAGATTGAACATTTGTTAACAGAACAAAAGATGCAGATAAAGATTTTATTTTCCCGCAAAAGATCTTCCAGTTGGCCTGTTGACCTGTGTGAGCCCACTTTGAAGAAGTCAGCTAATTATTGTCAAAGTGAACTGTATCAATGCGGGAAGGTACAGCTGAGAAATCACGTTCAATCTAGGCGATGGAATTGAACTTGTGGTCTTGTAATCTATCAGACAAATACATTTGCGACAATGGCAACATTGGACAGGATTAAGTCATCGAAAACAGGTCCGGTAAAAGGGATGGAACGATCATTACTTGGCCACATCGTTGATCCAAACCATGAAAATTGCCACAAAACTACTGGCTATGACTGCAGATTACCTTGCCGAGAGTAGTAGGCTGAGAAATTGTGCGTGAAGCGGCAGAAGCAGGCATCATGTACAATATTAGAGAAACTCGTCTCGTTGTATCCTGCTGCCCTTTTGGTTGATTGGCGCAGCTTCTAAGGCAGCTCGTGCACATGGGCAGGCGTATATCCCATCATATGAACCACGACATTTCCAACAAAAGTGATGGCTGCAGGCTGCACCTGAGTGATGTGTTAGTATGGTACTATGAGTTTGTCGCTTTGTGTCTCATTGGAACTTACAAATCATGTGGTTGCGTCCATTATCCTTCTCAATGTTCAGACCGCATCTCGGACAAGGTTTTGCTCCAATTGCCCTGATCAGGGCCACAGATTTCCGATCCTTGTTCTTCTTGATTTGGTTGCAGTTCCCTCTGCGATGCTCATTCCATGGTCGGTGACATTTCACATAGAACTTGAAATCGCAGTAAGGACATTCAACCCAATCCTTGAGAATTTTGTTACCCTCGGGGTCCTCAATAGAGAATGATAGACCACAGCTGATGGAGATGCAATGTATATACGACTTAATGGTAGAGAGCAGGTATTTGGTTATGGCAATATCGTAGCTGCTGTTGGTCAGTACGACTCTTTGCAATTTGTGGATGCTACTCACGTTCTGAAAGCCGCTCTAGGAACAACTTTGCGAAGAGCATTGAGATCCAAACTATGAGTGCACTTCATGTCGTAGAAAGGACAGCTTAGCTCCACGTCTTTCAGCTTACGGTCGGAGACTTTGGACTTCAGCATCTCCGCAATGCATATTTTGCAGATTGCCCGAAAGTGTTCGCAAGAATCTCTGGGTGCTTTGAAAGAGCCGATCACTGTCTTCGTTTTCGTACATATCAGGCAGTCTTGTGTTTGTTGCTGTTTTTGCTTTGCTCTGGATGGTTTGGCATAGTAGTCGACACGGCGTTCAGGGTGAGTCTGAAGTCGAGTTGTAGGCGGCATTTTCCAAGTTGAGTGCCTGGATTTGGGTGCCTCGGGCTGTGGTTGTACGCCATACGCAAGTCCTATTTGTACATAGGTATCGGCACTAGTGTCAAATTGGGATGGACAGCAGACCAAGAGGAATCACTGAAGTGATAACTAGGCTACCGAATCGATAGTGTAAACAAGTCGTACGGAGAAGGGTGTCGGTGAATACACAGCGGCTCAAAGCCCACACGTAGACCAGTGATAGGCGACAAAGCATGTCACCGCGCTAGACCAAGGCAGCGACTAAGAGTGAAAACACGCTGTGGGTGTTGTTTGGCTATACATCCTTTGCCTGGCATAATGTGGTTGGAGACGATGTTTAAAGCAAGGTTGACACGACTGGACTCTGCTTGTACAGCACATACTATGGTGGTATTGAGAATAGAGCTATATGCTTAGCTGCAGTTGCCATGAATGAATAGCAAACTGGCATGAAAGATATGGCTAGACGCAGGGCCTTTATTGAGAATCGGTTTGAGCGTGCTCACATTGACATTGATCATCTGGAAAGTGTCACTACTCAGCAAACTTGTTCTAGGGGTTGGCTTGTTCCAGCAGATTTTTGTAATTTCAACAACTTTGTCTGTACAACTGATCAATCGAACGTCTACACGTCTGGTTTCAAAATTCCACGTTAGCTGAAGGCTCTTCCCAGCCTTTATTCATTCCTCTCGTGCAATCCCATGTCAATCTGCCTTTGGTACGCATACAGACAGTGTTTTCATGTCAAATACTCTAGATCCCGAACTTTCCCAAACCTGACTTGTCTTCTCCCCCATTAGGGAGCTTAGAGTGGTGTTTATAGCCTAGTAGCTGGCATTGCATAGCCTTTGTATTGTCAAATATCATCAGTAAGAAATGGCCTGAAACCTCACATCAAACGAGATATCCTCAATGAAAGAAAAAAAAAGAACTGTACTCGTAAGAAAATTAACCATAAGTCAAGGGAATGTCTATGCTCCTAAACTAATCCGATATAACATTAACCCAGGAACCAAAACAAACAACATATGAACCCCCTTTCAACCCCTTTCACGCCATCTATCATCATCACATCATTAAATACCTTCTATTTCTACTCTCCGCCGCCTCAGCAACCACCACCACCGCCGCCGCCATCGCCACCGCCACCACCACATCCTCCTCCATCTCCGCCTC